>JAQIWE010001853.1:0-14533 GCA_034698565.1 Campodea plusiochaeta
ATAATATTGACTCGAACGTATTAATTCGTAATAATAATTGCGCGAATAAAGTACATTTTCCAATGTGTAATTTTTTTTCCTCACATAATGGTCGCACCCAACATTTTTTACGCGAATTTCGGGAAAAAAAGTGTAATCCGGATATCCGCCCGTATAAAACGTCTGGATATCCGGATACACTTTTTTTTAAAAACTTTTACCCCTAGCGAATAACATAATTTGTAAAAAATTCGAATTAATAAAAAAAGTTGAATTTCGCCCTCCCGTACTTTAGGTGCGTTCGGAAATGAAATGGGTGTTCATGCAGTTCGCAAAAACTTCTCACATTTTTGGTTTTACTAAAAATGCCTCAAAATGTAATTTTGCTTATATTTGAAGTGAAGCTTTTAGCAGTTACAAAATATAAAAATTCAGGCTCGGGCTACACCCTCGCAATGTGCTACCACGCTGCTTTGACAGTCACTATTCTAATGTAAACATAAAGGACCTTTTTAAAAATGTGAATATTATTATTACACGAATTACGTTATATTTTATGATAAAAACTTGGGGAAATTTCCGAAAATTAATACATGTTCTGGAAAAATTTTGGATTTCAGAATATTCTGCACCCCTGGCCATTTGTACATTATTATGCCATCATTTTATAACAATTCAATAATACCTAAAATATTAAGAATTTTTTTTTATTTAAAAAAAAAATTGTCTAGCCTACATTTACCTTGGTACTTGGGGTAGGCCTAAATGTAGACATGTACGATTCTGCAAACCCTTATGATAGCAAGATTTATAGGGTAAATGGATACAAAGTACTTTATAAAAAATTCTTAGATTTGTAAGATTTATTTTTCTAGCTCAAAGGAATAAAAAGTTATCAATGTTTAAAGAAGGCAGATTGAATTTTTCGTAAGAAATATGATAAATAGGGACTAGTTCAGAATATAAGAATGAATATAATCAATACGAAAACAATTAATATAATAATGTGGCATGATACAAGCCTTTTCCAGCTAAATATATGATAAAGAGCATTGTTTAATGGCAATAGGCCTAACAAGAATTCATATGTAACAAGCCTACTTTGTAACATACATTACGATACATAGGCCTATTTGTCTAATTGATTGATAATGAATCAATTTTAAAAATTACACCTTGTACAGTCAAGTGGGATAACATGGAGGTCAATAATGACATTAAAAGATTCGGTATACTATTCCCTAATGTTTTATATATATAGGCCTAGTTCCAAAATTATAGGCCTATGAAACAGAAAGTCGAGATCTACTTGCGACTATTACCGAACGAAGCAATATTGCATGGATGGAAAATCTACGGTACCCTGGGTACCGGGAAGATATCGCTCCCACCGGGAACGAAATCGCGAGTTCGCGAAAGAAAAAAAAAGAAAAAAAAATCAGGATTCCATTCCGCATTCAGGTGCGATCTTTATATTTGGAAAACCAACAGGATGGTAAGCCTTGTGAGAATGGGAAGAATTACTTCAATAAAATTAATCATTTTTTTTGTTGTGTTATTGTGATTTACCCACCTCCACTAGTAAAGAGTTAGTTTCCAACCTCATAATTTTACAATGCGATACACTTTTATCTCGGGAAAAGGTAAAAGTTGATGAAAACAGGAATGAAAACTAATTGAATGTCACCGGGAAGCAAACAAGGTTGGGTACCGGGAACGTACGGCACATTTTCCACCCATGCAATATTGTTTTTTTAATTATAAATAAGAAAAGTGAACTGATATCCAGTGATATGATGTACTGAGTACAGGGTAGGCCTACCATAATTATACAGATATAGCCTATGTCCGGACATTAATATCACACGATCCTAACAGCATCTGAAATCCTGAATGAGGACTTGAATTGCAAAGTCGTTATAAGCTTATTTCAATTTTATTATAATTTGGCCTAAATCAAAAAATGTTTGAAGTTAAAAATACACTGTCATGTACCGGTATTTTAGACTAATAGATTTGAAGACGAAGAGCATGTGTTAAAATTTGTTTGAATTGTTGCAGTATTGGCTACCAAATTTTTGAAATGGCCACCAATAATTTACTCCGGTGACCACTTTGGCCATCACTGTTGGGAAAAGTTTTTTTTTTTTAAATTAAGCTGGACGGTGATGCTAAGCGGAGAGTTTTGTTGAATAACTGGGGAAAGAAATGTCCGTTTAAAACGTAGAAAAGTTACCTATACTTGTACTCTGATGCTTTTAAATATTACGTGATTTCTTTATAGTTTTAAATGTAAGTAGAGGGTTCCTTTAAGGTAATGACAGGAAAGGCATCCAAGGATAGAATCCAGGAAATTAACAATTTCACTTATCTAATGTAGGTCTATAGGGACATTTTATATTTCTCTTGACATATTTTCTCCAATTTTTAATTTGAAAGTTCTAAAAATATAATTATATTCCAAAGTTCAGTGATTCAAAACATATCGACAATGGCAAACTGTAAAAGAAAATGTGGGGGTCTTCTTCTTCTTCTTTCGTGGATCCTATCTGTGCTTAATGTGTGTGCCTAATAATTTTATATTATCAGTTAAATAAATATTAAATTTACTTCAATTTAATAAAGACTTATTTTATTCATTTTTCTCTTTCCAGATCGTAGTTTGATAATGTCAAGTGACCTCTTTTCTAATGGTCTTACCAACCGTGGTGAAATCCTAAGCTTAGTAATTCGTCTTACATTCTTCACTGTAGCAACTTACTTCACAGTTAAATGGATGGTGAGTGCCATAGATCCAACAAAAGGACAAAAACAAAAAGCTAAAGAAAAGGCAAAGAAAATAATGAAACGTTTAGGTATAAAGGATTCTTTAAAGTTAAATGAATATGAAGTAATGATAGCTAGTCAGTTGATTGAGCCAATGTGTATGGAAGTATCATGGGATGATATTGCTGGTTTAGATGATGTTATTCAAGAGTTAAGGGAGACAGTTATATTTCCAATACAACAGAGGGAATTATGCTCTACCTCCAAGCTCACACAGCCACCTAAAGGTAAGGTTGGAATAAGGAATAGTATAAAAAATATTAGTCATTATAAATGTAAAAAGCCAATTCTTTGCTTGGGGTGGGGTTTTTATAATAGCCTAGATTACTGATATGTTAGGCCTACCAAATATGGATTTTTATATATATTTTAAAGTAAAGAATAATAGGATTGAGGTAGACCTCAGATGAGGGTAAAAAATTAAATGGAATTCTTTTTCATAGAAATAAGATAAAAATTAACAAATATCTTTTGCTGTACTGTAGATCTATTCACAATGGCAGGCCTCTGAGTCTATCTGTTGGGAATATTTGGAACTATTTGTTTTACATTGTGTTGAACGTTTTTAACCAATCAGCGCACGCATTCAGAATGTAAACAAGGAGATATCTGCAGAATGCAGAGCTCTCCTCTATCAGGCCATTGCCATCAGGAATAGTACTGTAGTCTGCTTAGTAGCAGAAGTACCGGTATCAAATTAGGAATGTTCTCTTCAGACTCAGTTTCAGTACTTGAAATAACAAGTGAAATGGTTCAGAATTCTTGATGTTTTTGCAGTCTGTTATAAATGGAACTAACTGGTACATATAAAATGGACATTTAAAACCTAAAATGTGAACGGAGGGCATTTTTAGTCTGTGTACCCTTGTATAGGGCTTGCGATACCGGTATCCCGAAATACCAGTATTACGTCGAAAATAGCTATATACCGAAATACCGGTATTAAGGTCATCAAAATACCGTTTTCATATTGTTTTTGTTTTTCATTATTTTTATCATTTATTATTAAATTTGCTGTTAAAAAACACGCAACAGTTTGACTAAAATCTCCCAATTTTAAAATAGAAGTTTTTTTTATCGCATCACGCACTTCAAGGTCATGGCATATCAATTATCAAAACTTTTAAATTCAATAGCCAGGGCTTACGTACTTAATAGGTTTAGTTTTCCAAGTTTTCTTTTACAGGAGTATGCCTTTACAACAAGTTTGCAATACATTCTAATTTATGTTACATTACATAGGGGATATGGATATGCATAATTTTATTGCTTTATTTCGTTTTAAATAATATTCAGTATTTGCATAATTGTATTGCTTTATTTCGTTTTACATTATACTCTGTATTTGCATAATTGTATTGTTTTATTTCGGTTCCTTTGTCAAAGAGTGAAGATTTTAAAATGTATTTTAAAGGAAAAGAGACGAATCAGACGATCACCTGAAAAATGCGAAACTGCCGAAAGAAATTACGATTCATAACTTGCGTGTGACGTCATCAGAGCTAAAATCGCGATTTATGAAGGTAGAGACCTGAAAATTCAGTATATTATACTTCAATCAGAAAAAAAGTACACTCCTGAAAAAAAATCAGAAAGATCGATCAAATAGTTTTGGCGCTACGATTTTTGGAAAATGATATATGTCGGAAAAATGATATAGAACTTATAAGATAGGGCTAGGAAAAACTTCATTTAAAAAAATCATAACGCCAAGATTACATCGATCTTTCTAATTTTTTCAGGAGTGTCTGATTGAACATTGAAGTATAACATACTTAATTTTCACGTCTCTAACTTCAAAAGTAAGTTTTAACAGGTGACGGTGCAAATCATGAATTGGCAAAAAAAAAAACGGGATACCGGTATTACGATTTTTGAATACCGAAATACCGGTATTGAAAAATCACTCCGGTATTGCAAGTCCTATGTGTACATAACCACTTTATTTTACTAACCTGTTAACCAATTTAATCATTTGATTTCCATTATGCTGTGAAAAGAGAAAGAAACTTTCTAAACCTGGGCTCTTGCAAACAAATGGATGGTAAGCTAATTGTACTGATATTAGCAGTTCTCCCTAAAATTGAAAAAAAGTAAAAATTAATATTAAAATTACCAGATGTTGTATAATTATATTTGACCTCACATATTGAGGAATTTTTGATACGCCTATACAATGCATTTTCGAAGATGAAAAACTGTGTAGCTTATAATTCAAGTGCAATGGACAATAATAGATTGAATTTTGTCATTGATTCCAAATGATGATGAATTCATAAGTCATTGATTCCAAATGATGATGAATTCATAAACGCGCGTACAATGTTCGCGGGAAATTTCCAAGATTTTGGGGAAATCTGAGCACAACAAAATAAAAAAAAATCTTTTTTACAGAAAAGAAACAGTAGATCGTGATGTTGCTCTCCAAACTAAACAAAATCTAAAAAAATTTTTATTCTGAACAAGATTTCCTCTGGAAGGAATTTATATTGAAATATTGTACTAGTTTATAATTGGGAACTGATTAATACAGGAACATCATTCGAGGGAACATGGAGGTCAATTAAACATATAAAACTTCTAAAATTATAAAAGAATTGTTTACGGTACTAACTATGCCATAAAATTTAAAATTTGCTTATAATTTAAGCTCTTAGTAGATAAGAAACCAAAAATTTCGGCCCAGGTTGAAAAACCTTCGACATTGACCCATGTTTTGAACATAAACGAACTTGAAAAATGTGAATATTATCGCAAGAGTTTTGTTATATTTTATGTTAAAAAGTCTGGAAAATTTCTGAATGTTCTGGGGAAATTTTGGATTTCATGAATATTCTACACCCCTGTTCATAACCATCTTTCGCCTGAGAGATGCTGATGATTTTTGTCCCAACGTTTTGAGAATTATGTTGATCTTCCCCTATAATTGATTAATGTTTTGGTAGCATACTTACTGATATGATGTGGTATTTGTTTAGTTGAAAGGTTTATATTATGATGTGGTATTGTTTCAGATTGGTGCAAAGCGTGTTCACGTAGTTCGTGTACGTGGAGGGAATAGAAAATACAGAGCACTTCGTTTAGATCAAGGAAACTTCTCATGGGGAATGCAAGGTATGCATCATTTATAATTACAGCAAGGCTACGTTCATTCATTTGTAATACATAGTTCAAAATTCCATATTATCTTTGGAGTTCAAACTAAAAATTAAGAAGTAAAGACACGCATGAAAATGAATTCTTTGAAATAAATAACTGGAAACTTAAATTACTTTAATTTTTTTCTATAATTGTAAATTTAATTTCTTAATAAGTTATTTATTTTTCCAATGATAAATGGTATCATTGACAATATCTACTGCTTAATATTTAATAACTTTTAACTTACTTTCAAAGTTACATTTTAGAGGCTACACTTGCTTGTTCATAAAAAAATTTTGTACGTCATTAACCATAAAAGTTGATTGAAATTGTACTAGTGAATAACATACCATAATTATGATGATTAGCGTGTCACCTGACAGATAATGATTACAACCAATCATTCCACAGCGATCTGAAGTAACAAAACATTTCTCTTAAACTCAGACTACCATTAACCTTCAAACTTACATCACATTCTGTACTCACATGTAGGTTGTACACGTAAGACCCGTATCATTGATGTAGTCTACAATGCAACAAGCAATGAGTTAGTTCGTACTAAAACCTTAGTAAAGAATGGTATTGTCTCTGTTGATGCCACGCCATTCAGACAGTGGTATGAAGCACATTACGCTGTACCTCTCGGAAGGAAAAAGGGAGCTAAGCTTGTAAGTCAATATTCATATTATTACTCAGAAATGATCCATTATGATATATCAATTGTATTAAGTTACTTTGCATTTTATTTTATTAAAACATAGTCTTTACTTTTTATCAGCTAGTAAATGTTGAAAACATTCAGCTGTTCTGATTGATTTAAAATGAATTAGGACCGATTCCAAGTTATTTTAAAATAGTGATTAAATTTAAATTTGTATAGGCCTATCTTTGAAGGAGTTGTGAAAATGCTGCCTACTTTTACTGGAGTTTGCTGGGAATTTTGTTACAATTAAAGAATGAATATAATTAAGGAATCACTTTTTGATTGAATTAGCCAATCCTCTGTTGAAAATAGAGTTCGAAAACCTCTGTTAATCTCCAAAATACATTTATATAAAGAATGAATTTTTTTCCAAAGTGAATTGTAAAGTTGTTCATGATGCTAATTTATTTAAACCATCTTTCGCCTGAGAGATTATTGATGCAAATTCTTCTACTGAGAAACATTATTTCAAAGCAATCATTTTAAAATTTGTTATAATCTGTGAGTATTAATGAGGCAATTGTTTTTTTTTGTAGCTTGAAGCTGAGGAGGCAGTTCTTAATAAGAAACGTAGCAAGAAGGTATTGAAGAAAGTAAAGAAACGACAGAAGACATCTGCTGTTGATACAAATGTTGAAGATCTATTCAGATCAGGAAGACTGCTAGGTAACATATATTTAGAATATTTAGCACTGAAAACATGGCATCTTTTAATTTTTGTTTGTGTACTGTGTTCAGTTGAAATACTGTGTTTTAAAATTTAATTTTTTAATTTGATAAAAATTCGTCACTTCAGAAACAATTTATACACTTCCATAAATTTCACTTTCAAGATGGAAAAAAAGTGATAGTTCCACTATCTAATTCAAATAAATTACCTTTAAAATTGCTGTAAAAATCAATCAATGAAACTTTCCATTTTTATATGGATTAAAACGTCTCTTTTAAAATGACAACTGAAGTTGTCATTTTAAAAGAAAGGTTACTTTTCTTTGAACTATTTAAAAAAAAAATTGTGCCAGAAAACTCCTCACCGGGGCAAAATACACTAAACAAAATGTAGTTTATATTGTACATGCCTGAAAGCTATTCAATGACGTTAGTATATATATTCCAAATTTCTCTTCAATGATTAATTTTCCCGATATATCGTTAATGTTTTTGTTCCGTGGGAACTCTGCGCATTGTCGAAGAAAGGGGTTCGGCGCCCTATTGTTGAATATGTCGCAATGTCTCGTCCATAATTTTGACACTAAGTATTAATTATTCAGTTTTGATCATAATCGATATCCGATTATATCGATTGTGAAAATCACAAAAATCAAATAAGCTTATTTTTAGAATAATCAATTATAATCGAAAATCGATATAATCACTAATGCTGATATGTTTTGAATTTGCATTAAAATAATTAAATATTAAAAGCATGCGGGTATAGGGTATAAAAACCCAAAAGGATAATAATTTTGGTCTACTTTCAGCTGTTTAGTTCCAGATTGAACTGATAGTCTAGGCCAGTGATTCTAATAACCAGTCGCGACTAGATTTTTGCCATTGGCTCCTAAAAAATCTGATCAATAATCATCAACAACAGCAATATTGGAAAAATTGTGCACCGAAAGTCGTAAACTTAAAAATTTGAATGTGATTGAATAGCTTAGGGATATACATATAAAATGATAGGAAACTGTCTTGATAGGGTAATGGGTACATAAACGACATGGTTTAGAAAATTTAGTAAATTCCTAACCCGAAATATATCTTTTGTTGGAAATACCATAGACCTACGTTACCAAATATGAGATGTCCTTTTTCAAATTTCAAAAATTTTCAAAACATGTTACAATGCATGTTCTTGGTACCATTTTGTTCATTGGGTACGAAGTTTCGTTCGTTAGGTATGTATACGTTCCAAATGTATGAAGTGTTTATCAATTGCTTCAGGCATTTGGCATTACGAAGTTACAGTGAAACCCCTTTATAACAAATTCGAAAAATGCGTGACAATTCGTTCGATATATCCGAATTTCGTTGTATCCGATAACTACGGAAACGGAATTTTAGCATTAATAAAAATAATTTTAGCATTTATTTAGCTAAAATAGGTTTTGTCTTCCAGTATATATTACAGGAGTACAAAAGTTCCTCCATGTAAAGGTATCAATGTAGTGAAGTGAGTTCAGTACCAGGGGTCGAGAAAAATATTGCCTTTCTTGTATCCTGAGAGCAAATATTTTTAGGAAGGAAGGTAAAAGTCCTAGATGATGACACTTTAGAAACAAATTTCCAAGTTTTTATGCTTAATTTAGATCATCTGAAATTAGTGAGCTGATGTAATCTCAATAAAGTATGTAAATAAGCCAAATATCAGGCATTCCTGAATTTTATAAATAGAAATTTGCCTCAAAACCTATGTAACTAGGTTACTAGGATACTCAATATTCTTGACCACTGCCTACATGAACCTAACACCATATCTAATTTCCTCTAGGTCGTGTAACAATAAAAGACATGATAACAGTCCATTCAAACCTCCCACCTCCACCATTTGTATATAATCGTAGAGGAGGTGGGTTTAATAATAATCGAGGTAGTGGTTACCGTGGGAATATTATATGGAGAGGAAGAGGAGGAGATAGAACTAGTTCACCAATCAGAAGAGAGATGAATAATGATGATTCACCAATCAGAAGGTAGGGGAGGTTTTAAAAGTTTAGTAGGTTTGCTGGTTATTTTGTTTTTATTTATTTTAGACTTGTTTTGGAACAGATTTTGTTTCTTGCATTTGGATGTTTCAAAAGTTAGAAAATTTGCATGTTTTAAAAATAAATTCCCTGAATGAGATGTTTAAAAAATTAGTTTTGTAAAGTACTACACCATGTTATTATTTAGCGTTATACCTACTACTTCAAGACTTATAAACTTTGCAGTGTTTAATTTTAAGGGTTTTAACAATGAAGTAAGATTAGAGGGTCTATTCATGAAAATTATTTCATATCTCCAAACTACCATTGACTTATTTTAATAGATATTTTATCAGTATATCAGGGATTTTCAATCATAATATAATACTTTTTTGTACAAGTAGCCATGGAGGATTTATGATACGCCTATCTATGAAATCACAACAATTAATGTATAGTACGGTACATTATAGTCCGTTCACAAACATTATTTCCACTGGCCAAACAAAGCGGCGGGTTTATTCTTGAAACGGGTGACCTATCAATTGTAATTTTAATCCCTCTATTCAAAGAATCGTTGTTAGGTAATAAGTACATGTAAGCACATTATATTTTGACAGTTATCGTTTTGAATCATGTTTTTATAAATTCAAAGGATATTCCTTTGGAAATAATGTTTGCGGATACACTATACATAGTAATTACATTTTTATTTCCTCACTTAAATTCATCAACATTTTTTTACATATAAAAACAGCTAGTCTTTTTTTACCTCTTTACAAAAAAAGTGCAAGTGAAAAGTATTTTAATTTACTGTATCATTGGTTAACTACGAAGGACCAGAAGGGTCACTCTATATTTTTATAAAAAAAGGTGGTCCAACGTCGAAGGTCTAACGTCGAAGGTCCAGCGTCGAATGTCTAACTCATAAGTTTTTAAATTTTAGTGCTCAACGTCGAAGGTCCAACGTCGAATGTCGAAGGTCTAACTCATAAGTTCTTAAAATTTAGTGCTCAACGTCGAAGGTCTAACTCATATTATTTTTATTTTCAGTGACCAAAGTCGAGATCTAATTCACAAAAAATCATAATATTTTTATATATCACAGTCATAATTATTAGAGCTGACTGTTGCTAACAGTGTAGCAGCGTTCTAGGCCCTGGTGGCAGAAACAGTAAACAACTTTTTTGGATATAAAATTTAAAAACTTATGAGTTAGACCTTCGACGTTTGACCTTCGACATTCGACGTTGGGCCACCTTTTTTATAAAAATATAGAGTGACCCTTCTGGTCCTACGTAGTTAACACATCCATCTTATGTATGATGTTTGTTTAACATGTAATTTTTGTAACTTTTCAGATCTCCCCCACCTCGTGTTGCCTCTCCTGTTTCCATGGAAATAAGTGGAAGTTCAGTTGAACCAACAATTGAAGAAACAAATAGTTTATCAGATGCAACACCAGGAGGATCCACTCCACCAAGAACAGGTAACAATTCAGAAAATTATTTACTGGTCATTTTTAGACGGGATGAATTTGATAAATCATGCATCCGGAGTAGGCCTTATGGCTCTAAGTTATTGTTTGATGTTTTGGAAGTGTACTTATACTGTGCTCTAAAGGAACACATTCAAATTTTAATTGATTTTGAAATTACTATTTTGTTATTATGAAAACAGAAAAAAAATATATGCTTGGCTTCCATAATGGGGAAAAACATAATACAATTCCAACAAATGTTATTTTTGTCAGTACAGTTATGTATTTAAGAAATGTATTTTTAGAGCATTTTTTTTAATTTCAAAATATCAAAAGATAAGTTACAATAGAGCCAGAAGAAGTCGTTCTGATGTGTGATTTTTCAAAAGGTTCCCTTCAAAGATGTTTGAGGTAGCATCAAAGATGTTTGAGGTATTTGCTCAGGGGTGATATTTTTACTGTGTAAGTTAATTACCCTTTTTTGTAGGGTATTTAAACTTTTGGTTCTACAGAACTTTGTGGAATAATATTGTTACTAGCATACTGCATTTTAAGAATTTTTTCTAGCGAGGGAAAAACAGCTTCTTGAATACTTTTAATCAGTGTTTCATAACATTTCAATAGTTTTTTTCTTCCTGATGTGAGAGTGAAATTCATGAAGCCTTTAATACTCTACAAAATTACAAATGTATTGATCTGACAAAAACTAAAAAATCTTTACATTCTTAATTAAAAAGTAATAATAATATTAATAATGTAATTGAGAAATGATGAATGCATTTAAGCTGTTGTGTATATTGTATTGTGTGATTTGTAGATGACCATTTGGATCTTCTAACAAGTATGTTAACTCCTGGTACTTCAAAAGCAACAGCTGATGTGTCTTATCAACTAGAGAAAGAAACTACGAATGAAAAGACTGAAGGTAAATCAATGCAGTGGTGTGGGACAGTATTTTCTTGTTGTTAAGTTGCACGTCTAACTTCACCATTTGAATTTAATTTGATATAACATCTTATTATTATTAACAATTAATGACATTAATTTTTGAAGAATATGAGCTATATTGGCCGCGGTCACATGCCTGCCCATTCCTTACCATCTGGTCAGAACAGTCTCCCGTTTGTGGGTATCAAGGGTACTAAACCACCCTACTGTTTAGCCTAAATTCCTCTAATATTCAGTGTAGCACCTTTCCATTTGATATTTACATTAATCATGTGAGATTTGCCAGTCTTTGACTTTCTTACCAATTTTTCTATTACTGTATTTCTAAAATTTTATTGTTGTTGAATTATATAAAGTAGTGTTGTAAAGGAAGAACAACGTTACAATTGAGGTCCAACACTTAAATATTGAATTAGAATTTTTCTAAATTTCTTTTATAAACATTATCATTAAATTTCTCCCGCAGCGTCAAATGACCAGGCTGTGTCGTCAACTACAGTACCGGAGCCTCCAGTAGTACCAACAGGTCCATTAGATGTGAATGAATTATTACAGAAATTAATAGCTAATGGATTATTACCAACTGTTGTGGAAGAAAAACAAGAAGAAATTGAAAAAGAAGTGGAGAAAATTAAAGCTGTGCAATGGAGCTCTAATAGTCTTAGAAAGTAAGTTTTGAAGAGTAGTGATTTCTGTGATGTTTTGTAGGGATTTCAGAGTATTTATAAAATACAGTTGAACAAATTATGTATCTTATAAGATATTGATCATAAGTTTTTAATCATTTTAAGGTTTGAAAATGACTTCTGCTCGAGAGATAAACTTGTATAAAATAATATTAATAAATGAAAAGAGTTATTTTGTTTATTTTGTGAACCATTTATAAGTGTAAGCACTGCTTAGGAAAGATAGATATGGCAATTTTTATTTAACTATAAAAACTTGCAGAAACAATTTGCACCTCGTCTTTTGTACTACTGGTACTTCAATTTTTGTTACGTCTTTGAAAGCTTTTACTTTTTTTTAATTATTGTTTGTGATGGCTTATTACCTAGATAATTTGGAACTTAAAAAGTTCGTAGTTGCAATTTATATAAACTTTCATACTGTACATGAAACTGCCTATTATTTTTCCTTAAAGTGTTACTTGCAGCTAAATTGACTTTTCTGATATTATAACTTAATTCTTCTTGATATAAATAACTCATATTATTTTTCTTACCTCACAAAAATCGCTGGTTTTGGAGATATTCACCTTATAAAATGTGGTAAAACAACTAAACAAGCTGTAAGGTAGTAGAGCAAGCGTGGCCGAAAACGAGACAAGTACTGTTATGTGAAAAAATATTTTTAAGTCAGTTTTGCTACTTCTTTATTGATATGCTCTGATATGTGTTTTTCGGTGACTAATTTGCATATATTCGCAAGGTTACAAGGTAGCGATGATAAGCAGTTTGATTTGCGCTACCTTGTAGAACTTATATCAACTTCTATAAATGGAAATATCTTTTGATCCATTGGGTCAAAAAATGTCAAACTTTTTTTAATATTTTGTTAATAATATAAGGCACAAGAAAATTACAGAAAATGAGAAATTCATTATCTACACGTAACTCTTTAATATTATTTTCTGACTTATTTCTTTTTTCCTCAGCACCCCCCTCCACCGTGCTGTATGCACAGGTAACATTCCAATAGTTGATGTCCTACTACAAGAATCATCATTGAATACTGAACTTAAAACATCTGATGGTTATACTGCATTATGGTTTGCATTGGAGAATTCTAATGATCCAAACAGTGAGAGTAGTCTTCCAAGCAAACTTATAAAGAAAGGTAAGTTAATTGACGAACAAAGTATAAGTAGAATAGTGGAATTGTAGCTCAAAGGTCTTTCGAACATACTGATTAAGTTATTGTGAAAATGGAGTAATTAAAGACCAATATTTTCTTCGTGTAATATTTTGACTTTTATGTAACAGTCATTTTCAAACATATAGAACAAGATACAAAATTTATAAACATGATAATGTTTCCCTTTCAAAGGCAGTCTTAAACTCAAATCTGGAGCTCATTACTGATCAGTTTCTCCCAAATTCTTGGAATGACTATACCTTCAGGGGGTCGCCTTTCTAGGGTTCTCAAACAGAAGGAAAAGAAAAAAGGAAAATTTGCACAAAATATCACTAAAAATGGTTTAAAATAGGTATTTTTCACTAAAGAATCAAAATTTTCTTCGCTCTCGCCATCATGGTGGCGCTTGCTCGAAAGGTTTTCTGCATTAACCAATTTAAAGACCACAAAATGGACAGTGGCCCAGTCCTCCAGTCTTTTCCGAAAGGCCCTGTTTAGTGGTCTCTTCCTGATATTGCGCTTGGGGCCTCCAAAACCCTAAATCCTCCTCTGATATTACTGACTTATCATAAATTATTTTAACTCTTTTTCAGTTATATGATATTTTTTCTTTATTTTCCCCTATGGTAGGTTCCTCTGTGAATGCAGTGTGTCCAGAGTCTGGTGATTCCTTAGTACAATTATGTTGTTTGTATAATCTTGAAGAAGCTGCCTTATTTTTATGTGTCCATAAAGCTAATACAAATCATCTCAATTTAAAGGTAAGAAGAAATATACTATAAATGAAATTATTTAACTGAGGGACTACTTTGCATTGGAAAAATAAATTAAGAACAAGAAAATTTCGGCTCAAGTGGGACTCGAACCCACAACTTCGGTCTATCCAGGACCGTGCTCTACCAACTGAGCTATTGA
>JAQIWE010001854.1:0-14529 GCA_034698565.1 Campodea plusiochaeta
CTCAAGCGACTTATTATATAGATAGTGTAATTTGAAATTCTGAATGTTTTTCACTATGATACAGATCTCGGTATTAACATTTAATCACAAAATTTGATAGCAATAAAATGTTGCTTTTTTAAGACAAAGATAACAAACTCAATGGAATTCAAATGGGAGCATGTTTATTATTCCCCAAAAGGAGGGGACAGTCTGATAATGACTCTTAAGCGGGAAATTATTTTTTATATTATTTTTACATGATTTCTATTTTTCCTGTAATTATCATCATTATTAGTTTCATTACCATCATTCTTAACTATCATGTTTTACTTCTTCCAATACTATTTCCTAATTGCTCTTTCTCGTATATATTATTCCCTGTTGTCAGCGACAAAACAAACATCCATCTTGCGAGCGACTTTCTTCAACCAATAAGACCTTCTTCCACAAACTTCACAAATTCATCAAAACTTCCCCATTTATTCACTAATTATTCCACTGTGACGTCATCAGTTCAAAAGTTACTCCATTACAACCAATTAAACCCAGTATAATAAATATTTCCAAAAAATAATAATTTCTCTTAAAACTTTTCATTTCCACAGTGTGCCATTAAAGTAAATAATATTCAGGAGATGACAAAGTTTCTTGTCTTGTAGTAAATTATTATGGTAATTACGAGAAGCATCGACAGGGAGCAAGGTACTAAGTGAGGAAAGGAAAAATAATGAAGATTTCTGGAAGTTTCCACCGTTCTTGCTAATGGCACCAAAAGTTTGTTAATAAAGTGTTGACTGTGGTATTATTAGGAGTGTTATTTTTAAATGGTTAAAGTAAAGATCGACAGAGGTGTAGAGTTGTGCTTCGTTAAGTGCTAAGAAGAAAGTGTATTGTATAGAAGGTACTATACTGTGGTTTGGATATAGATTCATGTTCCGAGTTGACATTGGGTGGTGTATGTTTGAAGTATTTTCATCCAACCAAAAAATCAAGATGGTTGGTTGCATTTATCATTATGATACAGTAAAAAAATGATATACCAGGAATCGATGTTTTTTCATAGCGGAAAATGATTGTTACAGAATGTTTTAATAATTAGGAAGTTCTCGTTTGCAAGTATTAGAATCGTGAACTCTTTATGAACATAATGATCTTTACCATATTATTTAAAAAAAATTACCATGAAATAATGGACATCTTTATTAAATTTTACATATAACCATCAACGACTCTGTTAAGCAAGTTTGCGTTAAAAAGAGCAGTTCACCTTTAATAATTATATCTCTTCTTGTACTATTCAAGCAGTTTAATGGAAAATACTGTGAAACCATACAAGAGTCTGATCTACGCACTATATTGCCTTTATAGCACTATGATACATAACAACAAAGAGCGTTAGCCCTAGAACAAATTGTCAGTAAGGTTTCTATACAACTATTGTATTAACAACAGTAGAAGCACTAAGGAAACCGAATAACTCACCTTTTGTAAAAAAACCTATATAGATTATTATTCAGTATATAGATAGTATAGTCTGTATTTACTGGTATATATTTAGGTTCATGTAAGAAACATGAGATTTTTGTATATTTCTGGTAAGTCCTTTAGTGGATGAACAGATCTGAAAGTTTGTGGTCGGTTGCTCGTTTCAAGTGGGATATGAATATTGATCGATGAGATGACTGACAGATTATTTACTATATGACCACCGGAAAATGGAAAAAATTTAAGAAAGCCAAGAAAATGTAATAAGAAAGAATCAATTATCGCTTAATCTTGAGTTTTCAAGAAAAACATACTATTATGTTTCTTATGAGAGAGACGGATTCATCCGTGTTTTAAATAGTGTTTTACGTTATAAATCCGAATAAAAACAGCAATTTCTGTCGGTGACAGAAATTTCTGTATTTATTCGGATTTTTAACGTAAAACACATTATTTAAAATATTATTATGTACAGCAGAAATTTTTGTTAATAGCAAATACACGGAATACGTCAGCCTTGGTCTGGTAGTTGGACACCATACTGAGGCGCAGCAGGTGGTGCAGGGTTTGAATCCCGGTCCGGTCAAAATTATTTAAGAGGTGTCAAACCTCCAAAAGTACTGTTGGGGTTCACCGAGCATCTTATAAATGGATACCAGGCGTACCGGAAGGTGGTCCTGACCAGACCATTTCCAATTTCTGCATTGGGGTCAAGACAAGGAAGATGACCCTTAGATCCATGCACCACAAAACAAGAAATCCTTCATGGCATGTAGCGGAACAGTTTATAGTTAACAGTTAACACAACTGTAACAAGTTAACAGAAAAGTTAACACAGTTAACAGATCCGACATTTCACCACACAATATTCCGAGGGGGTGTTTCAGTAAAAAAAGATGGCTTGGTTTAAGCATCCAAATAATATTAACAAAGCCCAATTCTTTGTTCTTTCATTATCACTTAAGAAACAAAATAAATTGTTTGATTTGTTCTTTAATTTTAATTCTTATTTACCTTATGTATATCTGACAAAAGATCAAAATCTAGTTATACCATACTCACACACTATAACAAACTGACAATATTACAGCTACTTCTCCCTGTTATATAAGCAGAAAGAGCCCTTTATCCAATACCCTACTTGCCCGACATTTACATATTGATATTACAATATAATTAACATTACCGGTGGCAAGTCTGACACTATATAAAGGCACGAAGGAGGAGAAAATAACAGTCTCAACTTCCTTAATTCTATTCACCTCTTCTTTTCTGTACTCGGAATAAGCTGACAACTTGGAAGTAAGCAAATTTCTTTCATGTTAATTGAATAACAATGGCTAAGAAGGTGGTACAGTAGAGACATCTATGAGGAAGAACAGGAAGGAATGTGAGAAGGATAAAAATTTAATGGTGTAATTAAGAATGGTTTATTGTCGGTTAAGTTGTGAGTGTTTGTTTAAGTCGGGAAAGGTGCATTATGTGCAACCATTGTTTGGGTGCTTTTGCAAAATTAATGGAGTCGATTAAATAAAATTATCCTTAAAATGTAATTTACTAAGGTATCGAAAAATGAATTTCCAAGGATCTACAGAACAGTAACGTATGGATAATAAGTACATACAAGGGCTAATAATGACCATGTAGATTACTTTTTTTAATAATAATAATTTTTATTTGTAAATAGGCTGCTGACCTTTTTTTACAGAATGTTTACATAAAATATACACTCAAGAGATACAATCACAGAAAATAAAATTAAAAAACAAAAAATTATAGAATATTACGTTACATAAAAATAATAATGATATTGTAGAAAATAATATTTTTTGCAATAAGTAAGTGTAACTGTCTTCTTACACCTAAAAAGAATTTATTTAAATTTAACAAAACAAAAAAAATCTAAATTAAAATATTGAAATAACAAATGAAAATTATTGGATAGCAAAGGAAAACCTTTGCTATCCACTTTACAATAAATAACCTAGCTGCATTAAATGAGTCACAATTATAAAATAAATTCTCAGGAGAAAAATCAGTCTTCTGGTTACAATAAAAGCACAATTTATCCTTTTCAAAATCAATTTTAAAACCTTTGTCAATATACTAAGGTCCTGAAGGGAGACATCTCATTGTTAAATACAAATTTTGAAATTTAATATTATTATTTTTATTCAATGTTACACTTGTCTGTATAAGAAATTATTAAAAGAACTCTAAGGCAGATGTTTATTCCACAACAGAGGAATATTATTTGGGACGGTTCAGGGTAAAAAAAAGTGACTTCAGCAGAAGCGGAAAAATATACGCGGAAGATGATTGTGGCTATAGTACCTTACTCCTTTTCCCAGCAATAGACTATTTAGTGTATAACTGTATATTATACGCATGTTGAGAAATCTAGATGGAGAAAATATTCTAATTGTCAGATATAACCAGATGCTATTCCAACAAAACTCAAAGAGTAGTCTACCAATAATTTTATTCAGTTGCCATCTATGATATTTTTTGTTTAAAATAATATCAATAACATTGTAGTTCCTTTTCTTATATTCAAATTAACTACTATCGATTACTTCTTAAACTGAAATGTATAAATGCCCAATTGCTCTTTAGAAAAACAACCCCTTAGTCCTAAAACCTTCCGGACTGTCCTCTCTTTGACCTTCTCGCAGCTGCTTACCCTCTGACACTCTGTTTCGTCCATATTTGGATTAACTCCATTCTACAAATAGCTAGCTGTGCGGGGGAAAAAGCCATAAGAAAGTCCATGATAACAGAAAGGCAATTTGTCACACATATAATAGCCAAGGAAAGGGAAAAGCAAGGGACAATCGAGAGACAGGGAAATGTGTCTACTTACGGAAAGTGATTCTCTGGATGGTTTGAATATGAAGTGTCAGAAAGAAGTGGATGAAGGGTTTTCAGGGTTCCAAGAAATTTAGCATTCCAACTGAATCGAATTAATGAACTGGATGCATATACAAGAACGGAAAACACATCTTTACATTGAAATTTACGGTTACCTTGAAATAATCGGTAGGGTGTATAAATCAATAAACATAAAATAAAACCTTGACAGCAAATCTTAGAAGAAAAAGTCTAAAAAATCTTCATATAACATTAGTAATTTAAATTAATAATAATGTTATAAGAAAATACCAAGTAACTACTATACTCTAATCAAACCTACACAAACATTAACCTTTATAAACAATTAAATTGTAAGTAATACACAACGAAAGATCCGTTGATTCTACGGTATTTAGCGTTTAAAAGTGATGAAGAAATTTAAAGTTACTGCTATAGAGAGAAATCTATATCTTTGTACAGGTCTTTATAGATAGGTTTCTTCATATATACAAAACGGCACATAATTATGTAATAAATATTAGTTTGAATAAAGCAGATTCGATATATTCTAAGTCGCAATTAATTTTACGTAGATAAAGTGTCGTGCTGGGAGGAGTCAATCAGAAAAGTTACATCATCCAGAATTGTCTTCAACCCAGAAGTAAAAATACAGTGCAGGGTCACATGTAAGTTTCCTAATACTCAAAGCTTATATACTAATGTTTCAAATCACCTTAATCAAAATGTTGTTTTCAGTTATTATTGATTTCATAGACCATGAAAGAGTATACTGACGGCCCTATATTCAGTCAGTGTCTTTTAGAACGTGCCAAAACTGCAAAACATTTTGATCATATAATCAAACTTTCTCCTTGAATGAACTACGTGTGCCCTGTTTGACCTTCCACACTGCAAAGCCAAATTTTTAAAGAAAAAAAGGATGCCAACAGAATAGATTTTCTTTCTTTCTTTCTCTTTGCATCTGGGATAAAACAACAGTTTATAATTCAGAATAATAATACTAAATATTTGTTCTTCTGTAGTGAACTGATTATTCTAATCAGTTATGACTATGTAAGTATTACGTACTTTTATATGGAAGTTGTAATAAGAAGGTGAAAGTAATCGAATTATTGCATACTTGTTTTATATCAATTAAGAAATGTAGGATAATAGTAAAAAGAATATGTTAGTTTGGTTATTAATTAATGTTTTATATTAATTAAGTTTTACAATATTTTATGAATAATTTGCTATAACTTCAAAAATAATGGAGTCTTAATTTGATTTGTGTATAAGAACTTACATATGTACTATTAACAAAACAACATTGTTGCCAATTAGAATTTTGTAAATTTATCTAATAATTTTACTTGGCTTATCTGTGCTGGAAAATGATATTACTTCGATGTCTCGTCTGTTATCATACTTTTAAAAAGAAATTGAACTGCCTTGTAGGCTATATCAGTAACAAATTCTCTCTTCAAATATACAGCAATTTTGTCATAATTGTAACATCGCTTCCAGTCAATAATTATTTTATCTTTATTTTGTCAACTCTGCCTATAAATTTTTATCAATGCAGTGACCCAGCAGCATGAAATCTATCCTAATATCCCAGTGACACCCAAGTACTTTTTTGACAGAAAAGAGAAAATTTTCTCTTGACAGTGAAACTTTTCTGGAAAAGAGAATGTGACATGACGAACATAAAATTTGCACCAAGAAGACAAAGTTTCATTGCTTAGTCTCTCCATTATTAAAATGAAAGTATTGTATTCTTTCTTTAAAAAAATTGTGGAGGTATATCATCATCCTTGCAGAAATTGAAGTTCTGGGCTGGATGAGAAATGATTTAGTGATAGATAAACATTGACTTAAAATAGAAATGCTATAAATACAAGACTCTGATAATTCAACTATGCCCTCTATTAAAAATAGTCTTAATTTCAGCTGTTTTTCATTTATGAAAAAAGGAAATTGGTTTGAGGCCAATTTGTTTAATGAGACTTAACGTGATGTATTCAAGTCTTTCATAATAATATTAGACGTGATATAGTGTGTCTAGCCGTGATATGAAGTGTCTCTCCTAATATAAGAATTCAATTCCAGATTTATCAAACGGTTTTTACTCATATAAAATTGCCAAATACTCGTATTTTTAGTTACATCCACTGGCACTGAAAGTCGGTCATTGATTGACTCTTATATAGGGTATCTCTTACAGAAACAATACAGAAGCTGCACAATATTATGCTGTAAAGCAATAATATGATCCAAAAACTCTAAATCGTTAAATTACCTCAATATACTGCATTTTGAGAGTAATATGAAAATATGAACTAGTGGCATTGACAGTATCGTTCCACAGAGTTTTAAAAATAGAATGTACATGTGTTGTAAAATCATGTATTATTCGTTCAAATGAAATAATGATGTATGATTGGCAGGAGGTGAAGCGGTGGATAATAAACGGAACAACACTTTTATTATTTTGATTCCATGAATCATGTGAATAAGGTATAATGAAGACAATATTTATTTCTAAATAGAATTAATGCATAAGAGACTGCAATTCAAAGATAAGTTATTTGCTTGCCAAAATGATATAATCGGTATAAATCTGTCATACAGCTCGATCACTAACCAATCCCAACTGAATTTGGATGGTTACATTGGCGATGAAAATAATGTCATTTTTTATTTCGTGATCTTGTGAAAATTATCTAATTTTATTAGAAATTAATGCTTCATGGATTGGTAGAAACCATCTGAAAACAATATCAATTTCACTCTTAAACCAAGTGGAGTTAACCTTTTTTTCTTTAATAAAAATTGGTACTGCATCTGCAAATGGTATAAGAAGTACAGAGCACTTCAATCTGACAGTTTTACTTTACTGTGGGTTGTTTTGACCAATACTTTGTCAATAAGTATTGAAAACAGCCATTGTGACATCAGGGTATCACTTGAATCATTATCAAAATATCAGTACAATATTCACATAAATATTTATGCAGCAGTACATCAGTAAAATAGAATTATTCATTCTTATCATAAAGTTAATAGCATCTTGCCATTATTACTATTCAGAATCGAACTGGGTCACTGGATCAACTGAGTAATGTGGCTCTATTTGACAATGATTTCTCCAGAATTTCACTGTCACATTTATGCTGCTGGATTGGAATGAAATGAAAAGCACATTGTAGTAATGATATGTTTATATATAATGTCTTACGTGTTGGGGGGTTGAGGTAGGGTTAAGAAAATAATGGGTCCAGTCTGATACAGTCTGAGCCAGTGAAACAAAACAGTATACGACTCAATCGTCAGGAACAAATGGGTTATCTGAGTGCTTATTCTGTTAATCATACCGGATTACCTGAGTCTAGTACTAACTGGATCAAGGTCACTGAATCAAAATATTTGTGACCCATTCCATCTCTGCATTCATTTACATACGATAGATAATAACAATAAGACTTTGAACTATTGTGTTACATGAATGCGTTATATTATTTTCCTATTCGTGAAAAGATTTCAAGAAAGTAGGATGATAACTATTGCTATAAGTATCTAGTTATTTGACAGTGTTACAATTTCATAAAAAAAAAATCAAAAAAATAATTTTTCATAAAAAAATAATAAAATATAGCCTGTCATATTTGATTATTCAATATGTTTATTTTCATCGAAATTTATTTTCCTTCATCACTTACCAGAAATGCCTTCGTAAGTCCACCAATCTTCCCAGTTTCCCAAGGTACCTGTAACGAGAATATAAAACATCATAATTATTGCATACATGAAGTGATAGAAGAAAGATAGTATAATGTTCAAATTAAACTACTATAACATTTCAAATAAGATTCGACCAGAAAGAGTTTTTTCTATGTTACACCAGAAATTGTTCACTTCCTGGTTATATTTATAAATAATTAAGAAACACAACGTAATAAAATATTAATTTCTCATTAATATGTATAAATACCGTATTGAAGTTCGTAATGTATTATAGCACACCCCTTTGTGACAAGTCATGGGTACTAGCAGTGTTATTATGAAATTAAAAAAAACTTCTACTGGTCCAAAAAAAAAAGTGATAAATATTCAATCAGCATAAGGTTAGAAAGTTAACTGACACGCTGACAGGGAAGAGGCTCTGGCATAGAAGAAATCAAATTTTTATGCAATTATGTCGGATGAGAGAGAGAAAGAGGCGAGTAGCTATATAATTGAACGTTTTCTTACATTTTAAAATGATGTGAATAGTTTTATATAGGGCCTAGTTACAAAATAAACATGGATTTTTACAGCAGATAGTCTTCCCGTACGATTATAAAAAAATAATGTACCTGCGGACTACTATCACTATCACAGAGTAAGGATAATACAAAAAATTTCGTTGACTTTCAAAGGTATTATCGACTGATGTCGAGTATCGTTACAGAATATCTTCGTTAAGTTCGGTATTTTTCTATAAATATATTATTTTGCTTTCCAAATAATTTATATCCCCTTCTGCTAGAAATTGAGTCAGATCACAAAGTAATGAAAGTATGCTATACAATAACGAATAACCAACCCGGCCAACATTTCACAGTTAAGCAGTATTATAACAATACACCGTGACGTAGAGATTGATAAAGGAGGGCATTTTTTATATTATTATATTGCATTTAATTTTAGAGGAGTTTACGATACAACTATAGTTTGATCCTTGATGCATTGATGCACATCAAAGACGTGGAAGTAGTAAAGAGAAGGACATCCGATTAACTCACAATAATTTGTATATTAATCCGCCATAATAATTGAAATCAAAATAAAACTCCAAAATTAATTTGTTTTACCAATACTCCCCCTTTTAATCTCCAAATCACACACCACCATTCCCATTTAAAGCCCCCACCAATCATTTAAACCTATCACCAGCTCAGCCGCTACATCATTTTACAAATCCTACTACCATTTCACACCTTCACATCTGAATAAAAAGTGATTTACACCCGATAAAAAAAACCTTCGCCCACCGGCGTGTGAGAATGTGTGGATTTTTGAAGCATCATTTTTATCTGTGATCATCTGGTTATTAGAGAGATAAAGTACCCATCGATTGGGTCTCCTCCCCATCATCATCCCAACGGCGAAGTGCTTGAACTCTCGCGGTGTCAGCTGAATTTGTGCCAGACAAGGGCTTTCGTACTGAGATTTCATGCCAAGCAATGGATGACAGGGAAAGATAAATTGGAAGGCGGCTGCGAAGACTGTCGTCAGTGGTGATTCACATCGGTGCCCGTCAATGGTATTGCTAGTGCTTATGGGTACGAAAAAATAAATGACGGTTTCATAAGGTTTTTAATTTTAAAATTATTTAAATGATTTTTTTTTACAGATTCCTCAGTTTACTGACAAACTGATTCATCTTGCCAAAATAATACTAACTTGTAAGTATATAATTAACGATTTGCTGGAATCCTTTCAGTTCGTCCGTTGTCTTAGTTTTGCAGATGATTGTAAATTGTTTCATTCCATACGAAATGAAGATGATCATACTAAAATTCAAAATGACTTAATCATAATTGAATTATGGTGCAAGAAATGACAATTACGCCTTAATACTTCTAAATGTAAATATCTTATTATAAATACTAATCCCAATAACACGCATGTTCAGAATTGTAAATTAAGTAACTGAATACTGAAAATGTGAGCAATTTTTCGGACCTGGAAGTAATTTTAAATTCAATTCGCATATTGAAAACTGAATAAAAAAAACATATAATACCCTTGGTATGGTTAAAAGGTTTACATTCAATTTTAATAACCTATAAATACGCTCAAAATCCTTTACTTAACCTTAGTGAGACCACACTTATCTTATAGCATACCAGTATTGTATCCAAATACAAAGTATTTAATACAACTGTACAAGAGCACATGGAATCTGTAATAAGTTTGCTATATAAAACGCCTGGTCGCGTCCTATTTACCATAGGAAAGACTATACCCCCAAATTTGTACTTCATTAGATCTTCCCTTACCCAATTAGAACTACATTTATTAATATTTTAAGAGAGAAGTTTTCTCCCGAGTTGTTCTCTAAACGTTATTAACAATGTCTCCCGAAGAACACGAGGAAAGTACAGATATTTCAGACCCGAAATTAAACGAAACCAATCTAGCTCGCACTCCATTGTAAATAGAGAACAATATTTGTTTAAAAGCAATACCTTAAATTCTCACGATTACATGACTTGTATATAAATGTAATTTTAAATATTGATTGGCTATGTCATTATTGTATAATATGTAATAGCTGCTCTTATATCATAATTATATTTATTTATTGTGCTAGATTTCATTGTAATTTTTCAGCTCTGTAATTGGGTGAGATTCCCGTTGAGTTTTTGTAAAATAAATAAATAAATAAGGGATTCTGACAATTTGTTTTTCCATTTTTAGATATTACAAATTCAGACACTTCCTAAGAAAAAGAATACAGTCTCTGTCGCAATACAAATTGCCTCCAATATTATTCCAGGTAAGCCGAAGCCACAAACTGAACTGCCGCCACTAATTTACAATCGGACTTTACCTAAATAACTGATCACAACAAATAATTTTGAAGGCACAAGTTTAACTGGAACTGCCATCACTACTAATATCCGCTCCCTCACTCAAAATTTGTTAAGTTTTACAGGAAATCATCATGAATATACTCTTGTAAATTAGACACAATCAGCACGTGCAATGAAGGAAATTTTGACCATTCAAACAGAGTATGTCTCTCTTTTTTTTCATTGTTTTTCAAGATTCAGTGCCAACACCTAAATAAAATATGCCTACCAGGTAATCTTCTTTTTTTAGATTTTGCTATGCATGAAGTGGTTCGAAGAAGACGGTTAGTAGATTAGTGATAATCCCTACCACTGATCCTGGCGTAACCTATGCCAACCATTGTATATGCATCCAATATATAATATATGTTTATAGTTCTATCATCTATAACACATTGTCCGTAACAATTCATCAATACACCAACATCAAAACAAATATTCGCTCTGTCGCATCTTCAAATCTTCACCTCTATATCAAAACACCTCAAATAATCATATTATCAATAAATTTAAATTTTCATGCACCATCTCTCACAGCAGTATGGAATCCATTCGCATTACTTTTAATTAAAATTTGCATAGATATTATTAAATGAAACACGAAATAGCACTCGAATATGATTGGCAGAATTCATAAACAATTTACATATTTGTGATTCGTTGAGTAGACAGTGGTTTCACTTCAATTATTAATGACTTTTGTGCTGTTAAGTGACCGGAAAACAAAACTTGAAGTTAATCACAGCAGCGACCGCATCGTATATGGAATGAGTAATAAGCTTTTTCTGACACCAGGGACAAAGGTAGTGGTGCGGAATATGATAAGTGCAGTTTAAAACAGTTGGCGAAATTAATTAAATCAAGTATTGTATGGGTTTGCTACAGAGGGGAGACTCTGCATTCTACGTTGAATAATTCATCATTTGTAATGTGAATAAGCTGATTTGGTGTGATGTTTGTTTTCTTCCTATTATTCATTCAGTTGATGTTGAAGTGTTATAAATATGATGTTGTAATGTATGGAGGAGAGTATGATGTGCTGGTTGTTATGAATAATGCTGCAATCGTGTGAAGGTTGGAATAATAAATTAGGATTTTTATTACGTGAAGGTCAAAATGATGAGTTTATGTTCTAAAGAGTATATTAGTGAAAATAAAAATGATTTGTTTTAAAACTGATGTGCTATTCATTCTTTGCAGATTTTTCACGTTGCCACAAGTTTTCCTACTGTTGACGTTGACGTATTTTTGTAAACATATTCTGAAATATGTAAAATTATATAACACCAGAGTAACAATATAGTGAAGTCAAATTTTTTTCTTCAAAAATATTTCAAATGTCTTGTAAAGGCATTATCAAACAGTTAATAATAAAATTGTAGAACAGTGAACGTATTATGATCTTTTAGTGTAAAACTTGGTTGCATTTACTACAAAATTTATGAGTAACTCGAGATTTTTCTAGAAATTTTCAAGATAGCTACTGAGTGCCATGGAGTTTTTATCAAATAATCATATTAGTCTTCTTTTTTTTTGGGGGGGGGGGATGTAAATAACATGGAATATTGTGTTCAATAAAGAACTTACTTCATGCAATTTTCTCATTTCTTTAAAACTCTGCAGTAAGATCTGAATCATAACAGCAGACATAACATAACAGAGATCATAACAACAATAAGTGAGGTTATGACGGAAAAATGAGAGTGAATACCAATTACTGTAGTGCCGGATACCGAATTATATTTCCTATTTTATTATAACAGACATCATATTAATATGTTTATAATAAAATAGCTGTACTTCTAATAATGATGTGCTGGTCTGCTAGCACAAAGTTGATCGATGTAAGGAATTAAGTTACAACATTTTGTAATGTTATCAGTTTTCATGAGAACGTTCATCTAACATACTCTATTATATGGATTTTTATACAGAAACCGATAATGAAGTTATTTTATTTATTACTCAAGGGTTAACTAACTTGTTATAGATAAGTATTAAGGGTTGAAAGCCATTTCTAAACAAAAATGTTATTGGTTTTAATATGGTTTGAGATACTACTGTATAATGAAAACGTTGATGAAAATTATTTTGTTTGATATTAATAGGTTTATTTCTCTGACGTTGCTGCCTATATCAGCAATTTATTAAATATTTATTTCAACTCAAAGAAAGAGACATATAAACCATTTTATACAGTAATTAGTAATTTTTTACCTCAAAAATAGGAAACACTATAATGTACAATAAATTGTATAGCTCAGAAGGTCTCTGGAACTGAAAATAGAGTAATTAAAGACCAATATTTTCTTCTTGTAATATTTCAGCATTTATGCTGCAACATTCAATTGAAACTGAAAATGACTTACACGAAAAATATTACAATAAGAAAATTGTATCTTTAATTAGTCCAATTTCATTAATATTTAATCAGTACATGATTAACTTCACCTAGAATATTTAGCTAATTTCCATACTTAATCCACAATATTATTTTAGATTGGGGAAAGCACTGAATATAAATAATTTGACTTTCTAAAGAATGCACAGCAGAAAACGATCAGTTACTGAATTTTGAAATATATTTTAAGCTTTTTTGTCAAGCTCTCTGTATAACATCATTGGTGAAATACTGAATCTGAGAACTATTATTTCATTTTTACATACTCAGACTTTAGATCCTATACAATCTCTTTTATATTATTTTGTTTACAGGCATAAGTATAGTCAAGAATCAAAAGTATCCTTGACCAAAAATCGTGATAATATTGCTAAATATTTTGCAACACTAACATTATTGAAATTGATACCTATATATTTATTTCATTGAAACAAAAATAATTCTCATTATAACAATAAAAATTAAAGAGGATATCTCAAACTATTGTAATATGCTATACACAAGGCAGAATCATTCGACAATGCAAAAAGAAATCACTCCTGTCCTTATTGTGTACAATAAAGTCTCACTATATACGTATTGTCCTTATTGTTTTCGCTTATGTAAAAGCATAATTGATGTCATTGTACAAAAATTACAAATTTTATTAGCACTTTCAAAAAGAAGAGTAAAAGAGCAAACTGTATAGAAGCAATACATTATCTTCATCCACTCTCTAGACCATAGATAGGGATGTCATGTACATGGTATTGTTTACACATTATGGCAAATGATTATTTGTGATAAAGTTGAGACGTCATAACAGACATTTAAAGTTACTATTATTGTGAAAGCACTAAGATCAATAATATAAAATAAAATTTTAAAAACTTAAAAAGAAAATTAGACTTTCATATTTTCTCAGATGAAATTAAATATAATTTGATATTTGTTGATAGCCTTCTGTGACTATTATCAAAAAATTGTACATTTTGAAAACGGTAACTTAGTTGTTATACTCCTTACAGAACATAATCACGGATAGTGATGCCGTCTCGTCTCGTCTCGACGAGACTTATGCTTGTCTCGTCTCGACTTGAGAAATGTCTGTCTCGGTCTCGTTAGGGTTTGTCTCGGTCTCGTCTCCTTTTCCGAAAATCCATTCTCGTCTCGGAACTGTTGTCTCGTCTCGGTGGCATCACTAGT
>JAQIWE010001855.1:0-14526 GCA_034698565.1 Campodea plusiochaeta
ATCAGAGACGATCTTTCAAAATACTCTGGCGGTTTTTTGCTTTCTGGAGGCATATTTATAAAAATGAAGTTCTGCTGGAAAGGCATTTAAAAATGGCGAAAACTCGCTCTTTGAGGTAGATTCTTTGAATTTTAATAATGATCTTTTGGGAAAGAGAAATATTAAATATAAAACTGGTTGAAGGGTTAACAGGTAAGGTATATTAACTTAAAGTTGTCTTAGTCCATTAAGATGCATTACCTGGTATCTATTAGCAGTGTATATAAGTATAGAGAATGGTACTGCTACCCCAACCATTGCGTGAGTAGATGGCATACCATATTCTAATGACCACTTTGACTCAAGACGATACACAGGTGGACATGACGGACGGGGCCATTTTATTATATCCTTTAAACCTTGACCTGCGTTGGAGAAGAGAGAAGATTGATGGAAATTAATGTTTTGCAATAAGGAATATCATATTTAATAGGAACAGAATTAAATTACTCTTGTTATATTACAAAAAAAATGCTTAAAATAATGATTATACTGAACTGTAATATTTAAAGTTATAAGGCAAAGTGAGACAATATACTATATCTATTTTCCATTGACAATTATTATAATGAATTGAAAAGGTCTAAATGCTCAATCAACAAAGATGTAACAATATTAATGATGATTTTTTTGTTTTATAATTTTACTAGAGTCAGCTACGCCTATTATAATAATAGTTTATAATAGCCTATTAAAACTTTGCTTGAAGTTTGATTAAATTTTTTTATGATGAGCAAATTTTAAAATGATTTTAAAAAATGCAATGTTGCATGGTTACTGATGGCAATTTGTGGGTTTTATGTTTTCTTAGTGAAGACATTGTTTTTCCCTTTTTTTATAGATAATTAGTTAAAACTAGTGTTTGCTGAATTGTCCATTGTATGATTTTAAGAGCGTTTCATTTTGAGATTGTGTGATCATCATAATTTTTCATTTCACAATTTATATTTCAGTTCAAAACAAGTGTAAACAAGAATGACCTTGAACAATGAAAATAACACAATCTGTTCATTTTCCACCTTAAACTTTCCCTTACCAATATACATACTGATGGCCCATACTGTAATAACTCTTCTGCCGACTGCTCCGTCAATATTCCAAAACCAGAAGTTAAAGAACGAACAATAAAATGCCTCGTCTCCTAACGCTGTTCCGATTAGAAACAAATAGTACCAGAACTTATTAGTTATAACGTAACCTTCGTTTTCACATTCATCTGAGTAAGCTTCATCGAATTCACTGCAACTGCTCACCGGCGACACCTCGTCAGGGACAGTCAGAAACTTATTATGTCTCTTGGTAACATTACCGTTATGCTTGCTTAAATTATTCACTACTCCATTAGAGATTTTGCCATTATGATTTTGTTGAAACGATTTTCTATTTTGTTTATTATTCTTCTTATGTTGTTCGTCAATAACAGCAGGCTTCACTCCGAAATAATTTTGAAAGTCAGCTACAAGTTGTGCTTCTTTCAATGCTTCTAAATATTCACACATTTTCAAACCTAAAGATTCCTTCACCATTTCGTAATTATTAAATATAAATTAAACTATGAGTACATCCAGTTCATACCACGTTTGTTATCAGTCTGTAATAATTACCGTATCAACATTAAATTCACTATTATTTAAACAAAACTTTGGAAGTCTTCTGACTTTTTTGATCTGAGGACTCGTAGCAGAAGGTTATGAGTCACGTGTGTTTACGACATCATCTCTATCGCTGATTGGTCAAACAGTAGGGCGTAGTAATTAAACATGCACTAAATACAAATTCAAAATAAAATTCGGAACATCACAAATCGCGATAATATTAGTTATCTTTCAAGAACTCCTAGGTCCTAGCTGTTCTATCAGTGATTAGATTACAATTATATTTATATTAGGAAGCGTGCTACAATAATACATTTTAACCTTGTACGTAAAACAAAAAAGTGTCATGATTCCTGTTTTGGTCAAGGATAATTTCATTTATTGTTATTCACATTGTTATTATAATTATTCACAGGGGCATTATTTCATTTTGTCAAGGTGGGCCAAATGAAAATTACGAAGTCCGAGCCCAAAATTTTTGTGTTCTTCCTTAATAAAATCACACATTTTAAATACTTTTTTTGCAGATTGAAACATTTTCAGTGAAGATATATATATTACAGTGTGAAAGCTACTGACTTCAGCATCTATTTGAACTTCAGGCTGATCCAAAAGCCTATAACTCCACACTTAGCAGGTTGAGGAGTTCTTCTGTCAGTAATAACAATTCGCATAATTGCGTATTTATTGGAAAAACCAAGTATTTTCAACTGCAATTTCCTCAGCATTCCAATAAAGTGATCGGTTTTCCGATCGGACGAACGGTTCTCGAAGTATTCGTAAAATTCTACCAAAACTTTTTATTTTGACTCGAGTTTACTTGATAAAACACTCAAAGATGATTAAACAGTCAGTTAATGAGAATAACTCGCGTACCGGTATTTAAAAATCTGTCTCGACGAGTTTTGCCTAATTTGCTTCAAAATATTATCCCTGTAAGTCCGATTCGGATTTCAAAGCTCAAAAACCGATATCGAGAAAGAGAACAGTTGCCCCAAATGACGATTTTTTTAGAATATTTCTCGATAGATCAGTCTTTTATGAAACAAAATTAACAAATGACTCCGATGTAAGGTCATTCGAATCCTTACGCCGTTCCCTTTCAGCGACGGCTATATTTTGATTTTTCTAATGAGAACCCCCCTGTATGGGACACTGTTGCATTGTTGAAAACTCGTTGTTCTCGATAGAAAAAAAGGCGGACTTCGTCGGTCTTACTTCGTATCGTTGAAAAAGACCAGTTTCTAGCTATTTCGATCTCGTTAAAACAAGGCGAGACCTAGACGTGATCTCAGCATGTTTACTAATCTCGGTCTCGGCGACTTCAACTATACATGGTTGAAACTCTATAGAATTTAATTATAAATTTTTATTCAAATTTTTGCGCGTTTTCTTATTAAGCACGAACAATTCGAAAATATATACAAAACTGAGATCAGAAGCACGAGACGATGGAGATCGAGACACTAATTTATAAACCGAAACCTATAACCCACTCAAGACCGAGACCAGCATACCTGCATACTGGATAGAGACCGAGACTTCTGAAATTTGAGCGCGAGCCCGAGACCGGCACCCTTATCTGGTCTCGTAGAAATAACCCTAATAAAACTGCATTGCTCATAATTATAAAGGTACATATTGCGTAACTATAACTCATACGACAAATTACAAATAGACATAAATATAATAATGCTCTTTATCTTGACTAAAGAGAAAACATATCCTTGCACTTATGCATTTCTTCAAACTCAAAGGTTTTGTTATTGCCTAAAAGCCAGGATGAAGGAATCAGTTATAATAATATGTACTGCTTGGGATAAAACATAGAAGCAATATAATATGTGAAATTTAAATTTTCTTGTGCGATTAAGGACCAATAGGAAAGCAGAAGAAAAAAAGGTTGTTTAAACTATATACATGATTGCAAATATACAAGTTCACAAGAAATAAGAATAAATAATACGGTAAGCGAAACAATTCATACTAATCACCAATAAGTCATCAAAATTATTTTTCATCATACAAACTAGTAATTTTGTATAAATAATCTATTAATGAATATAATTAACATCTGAAAATTGCTAAAGATTTAGTTCAGTAATTTTCGAGAAATATTTTTTTTGTATTTCGCTAAATTCCTATCTTATAACAGTTGTCCCCCAGCACGTTACAAGATAGAAATTTAGCTTTTTATAAAAATTAATTTCTCAAAAACTACGGAACCAAATAGTTATAATTTTTCAGAAGTTATTTAGATATCATTTACTCAAAATTACAAATTTCCGTGATCCAAAATAAGAAAGTGCAATGTCGATTACCCTTTCTGCAAGTGAATATTATCAATAATTATAAAAAACATCATTATTTTATTTATGACAAAGTTATAGGTCTCGCTAACCCCTATAACATCATATCGATTGAAAGCAGGTAATACCAAAATCTAACAGGTGCAGCTAAATTGATTTTTTTTTATTTAATTACAAAATATCAATCTTTTCAGTACCTTATAAATAATTCACATTATTTTTCTCATCACTGGCAGCTGGGCCTTAGAAAATGTGCTGCAAGCAAGCACGGCCGAAAACAAGAAAATCTGCTAATATCTCAATAAAATGGTCAATTTGGTTTCTATCTTATAGATACATTCTAATGTTTTTCTTTAAGTATTTTCTTAATACAGCCAAAGGAAGCAACATGATTTGTCTTATTTCACGTCATTCTGTGCTACCTTGTAGTATTTCTATAAATCAAAATATCTCTTAAAACGGTCTTCTTTAATATGGAAAGTTCAAGAAAACCACAGAAAATTGGAAATTCAATATCTGCAGGTAACCATTTAAATAAAAAATAACAGCAATCTCATGAAATATAATTTTTAATGAAACAAATTCCGTGACTTAGAATTTTCAATAATGCACCAATGTGCAACAAACATCAAAATTAACATAAATAGACATTTGAACAATGTAATAGGACATTAAAAAATAAATTAGGATAGAAAACAAAAAAAAATAGGATACATTAAAAGTTTTAAAATCAAACACTCATCAATACTTTTGTCATTATTTTATAATACTTTCAGGTTAATGGCTATTTATAATACAGGACACAGAAATTAAAAACGAGCAAAAATACATTATTATTATTTTTTTTAAGAGCAAAAATATCTATTAGTGCAACAACAGCGAATTAAATAGGCTCGGACCATAAATTAATTACTCCAAGCTTTCAATATTAATATAACGCCTACTATATATTTATGTGTTGTTTTCTTTTTTAAATGACCTAACGTGACATATTATACTCAGTGTTAAAAGGTAAGTTTTAAAACACCAATTAATAAATTAATCTAAGAAAATACACAGATATTTCGTTTTCTGCAATAAGTTTTTTTAGCAGCAAATAAACTATACAAGCTTGTCAATTCCAGGTTTTTACCATCAACAATCATTATTTCAATTATAACAGTTTCTCCCATCAGTTATAAAATTGTCTTGTTAGTTTTAAGACAAGTGGCCGTTTATTGGCAAAATGGGCTAGCTCGATCAAAACACCATCCCAAATATCTTTCAAAATGGGAGGCACAAAACAGTACAATACCTGGGGAAAAAAGGAGAAAAATATTTAGTCTAGTTATTCTTTTACGAGTGTGAACAAATATGGTAATTTTTGTGAACAAATATGGTAATTTTTGTGAACAAATATGGTAATTTTTGCTCAAACTAAGTAATAGTAATACGCTAGTTAAAGAGACTGGACAGTCAATTTTCTACTTTTCGAGTTCTGATAATAGTACAGTATTTGCTATTGAAATTTTTGAAAAAAAGAATGAACAAAATCGGTAAAGCCGTTTTGCAGATACGCTCACTTGAAGTTCACAGATAAGTCACTGAATTACATGTGAACCTTTCTCCTAAAATCTTTCGAAGCTTATAATTTGTGAACCGTAAGTCAGAATTTGATCATTCCTTTTTTAAAGTCTTAAAATGAATTGCTTTAGTTAATAAAAACTATCTGGTTGTTACGAAGCTATTAGATGCCGAAATCCAAAATATCATTTCACAGGTAACTCCTCTCACCCCACTTTTTACAAATCGCCATATCTCATGAGCGGAAAGTAGTGTGATGATAATTTTTATACCAAAAGTTATAGAAAAATTAGTATTATCAGTACAATAAAATTAAAGAAAACCTATTAGCTGTCTAATCCCTTTAAATATTTCAAAAAATACACTCGTGTATCATATATGAATAAATAATAAAAATAACAACTTTTGTAATAATTTATTTGAAATACTGCTAACAAAGTAAAATAAATATACAAAACACACATAAAATTCACTAATTGATTTAAGTAACAAGTTTTAGCACATCGCACTCTAACAGTCTTTGTTTAATAAAATGTTGAAATTCCTTTGGTTTTGATTTTAGTCTGACTAGGTCCTCAAAATCAAATTGAACAACATTTAAACCAAGGAGGCCCAAATGACGAACTTTCATTGCTTGAAGACCCAACAAATGACGCTGAAATAAAACGACAAAATATTATAGATATATTATAGAAATGGTTAACAATAATAAATAAAAATTGAAGAAGCTTTTAATATTTCAGAAATGTTGATACTAAATACTACATTCATTTGAAATAACATTGAAGGAATTAACTTTAATATATAAACAGTCAACAAGGTTACAGGTTCTTTTTACTTTTCTAATTTACTCGAATTTCACCAGTTTGGTTTTCAAACACCTGAGGATATTGGTAGTCAACAAAAAATAAACAATTGTTAGTTTCTATCTATATAACAATTGTTACCATTTGAAGAAATAAGAAATAATATTTGTTTCTTTAAAAATTGAATAAACATGTTAAAAAAACATGTATCGTGAAAACTTTGATATTCTCATTTTTCTGATATCTGAAAATGAATCAGAAAACTAGAGGATAATTATTTTTTCCACATATCCACAAAAAAAGTGTTTTTGGTTCGAGTTTATGACATTTTTTAATAATTTTTAGTTTTTCCTAAATCATCTTACTAGGCCTACACTATTTTGAAACTATTAGAACTCATAGACTACAATGTTATCAAAAAACTTAGACAATAATTATTGTATTAATAAATATATTAATGATACACTGAAACTAGTTTAATTTTAACCAATTAAGAATAGACTTTAATTCGGAACTTGTCTTCCTTTAACGTAAGCAAATCACTATTCAAAGAATTGGTAATGTTCAAAAATCTATTTCTTCCTACCTCGTGTTTAGGTTTAGCATAACCATCATATTTCAATGCAGTATGTGAAGAAAAGTGATCACGAATATGTACTAATATTGCAACATTGTCACGATGTATAAACTTCTGACCAATACCAGGGAGGAGACCTGAAGACAAACACAAAAGAAAGAAATTGAATTATAAAATCAGTAATTCTGCTTTGTTATTTATAAATTAAGACAATTTTCTTCAGACTCAAATAATTCTTCAGACTCAAATGTTTGTATTTACTACAATCAATAATTCTTTCATTAATAATATAGATATATAAAAAAAAATGGCGAACAGTGTTCACATCGTTTTATAGTGAGCTCCAATTATAGTTCGTAATATTCAAAAACAGTGACAATTACACTATCCAAACACTGCACAAATTGTAAGTGAAAAATTTTCTTACCGTTTACTCAAAAACATTCATCAGATTAACACAATCACTGCCGTAGACATTTAAATAAGTTTTTCTTAGCATCTGCCACGTATAATGCCTGTTAACACCAGAAAACCTAAGACTAGCGAGTCTGGTGATGTGCAAACTCAGTTTGAAGAATTTGTGAAATCTGTTAACGAAAGACTAGATAAGTTTGAAGTACTTTAAAAGGATTAAAAGCGCCATCTATTCCAAGAAGAAACTGCTCAAAGGGAAAAAACTTTTAATCACTGAATCGCTGACCAAATTAAATGCCGAAATCTTCAGAAGTGCTCTAAACTCGAAACGTTTTAAATCTGTTTGGACAATGGATGGGAAAGTGCATGGGATAGACAATTACGGTAACAAACAACTTGTGAAATCTGTCATTGACATTGAAACATAACATCGTAATTCATAAGTTTAATTAATCTAACAAAGTACTTATTACGTAATATATAATCATGTGTTCATCAAATACTATTTATTCTCATCACGACGCAGATCAGTTCTACCCCCACTCCCCTCCGTCTTAGTGGCTAATATTATAAGTAAGAACTAGGTCATCAGCCTCTTGACTGTAGGCTACTAGGCTCACGCATGTGTAATGAAGTGTGTTATGATACGCATGATTTTTATTATTTTTCTGTTTGATTTAATTTATTTCGTCCTTGATATGTTATATGTTTTATTAGGACTGTCTACCAAATTAATTTTTTACACAAATTATTCATTTTTTTTTACATTTTTTTAATTAAGTGTAGAATAAGCAGACGAGTCATAGCAACCGGTACAAAATTATATTTTATCATACCATTTAAATAATGAAACAGTTGTGAATTCCCAGCCTACAAATAATAACATTCCACACGTCATAACAAATCAATTATTAACATTTGAAGATTCATTTTTCAGTGACGAACATTCTGTAGAGGAGCCAGTGGAAGAGAGTTTAACGAGTGAAGATTCTAAAGATTCTGATACTGACATTGATCTTAACAATATACTAACATTTCCGTTCAAAAATACTCATTTAATTTTCGGTCATATAAATACCCAATCAATACCTTGTCACATAGATTCTATCAAAGATTTAATTTACACTTGTGATCTAGATGTGCTGGCGGTAAGTGAGAGTTTTCTGAAGCCATGGTTTACAGATGAATCATTATACTCAATTCCAGGTTATAATATCATTAGAAATGACAGAACCTACGCCAACTGTGGAGGAGTTGCATTTTATGTGAAGCAAAATTTAACATATGAAGTAATATTGAAGCCCGATATTGTGATTGATGCTGTTGAGTGCCTTTGGATTACGTTGAAGGTGAAAGGAAATAAAATAGCTCTAGGAGTAATATACAGACCACCAAAACAATCAATACCGGAATCGTATCAGCAAATATATGACATACTAAGCACAACAACAACTGATTATACAGAAATTTTAGTGGCAGGAGATTTCAACTTAAATTTATTACATGATAACATTAAAACTAAAGTAAAGTCTATTGCAGACGTATTTAGTATTCAACAGCTAATTAATAGACCAACTCATTTCAAAGGTACTTCGAAGGCACTGATTGATCATATCTACGTTCCGAATAATAAAAATAATATCTTATCTGGCCAATTTGATATGACAGAAATCAGTCAGCATCATTTCATCTATGCTTGTTATCCATTTACTAAACCCAAACAATGTAAACAATCCGTAACTTTTCGTAATTATAAAAGTATTAATAAGTTCGAGCTGCACAACGACCTTTCGACTGCACCATGGGATGTTATTGAATTATTTGCTGATATTGACAATAAAGTGGAATATTTCAATAAATTGTTACTACAAATATTCAACAATCATGCTCCAGAAACTTCAAAAAAAATGAAACATCTCCCTGCACCTTGGCTAACTGAGGAAATCAAGAAGTTTACGAAGAGACGTAATCGGACAGTTCGTAAATTTAAGAAGAAACAAACTGAAGAACGTTGGGAAAGATATCGCGCACTGCGAAACAAAATAAAACAGTTACTTAGAAATGAGAAAAAGAATTACTTTAAAATTAATTTAACTTTGAAAAGAGGGAAAGACCCTTGGAATAGTTTAAATAAATTTAATATTCATAGTAAAAAGGGGGCAAATTCTAATTTCAATGTTCCATTTACTGCAGACGAAATAAATAACTACTTCGTACTTGCAAATAAAAGTAATAACTCCACAGCTACAAAGTCATCGTCAGAAGAACCATCTTCTCTTCATTTCGTTTTTAGAACAGTGAATGAAAACGATGTTCTGAATACAATACAAAAAATAACTTCAACAGCAACAGGATTGGATGACATCAGCCCCAAGATGATAAAGCTATGCCTCCCATTTATCCTAAAATATTTAACTCATATTTTTAACCATTCTCTCTTGTATGGGCAGTATCCGAAATGCTGGCTGCAATCCAAAGTAATTCCTCTTCCTAAAGTTAAAGATATTAAAGAACTAAAAGATTTACGACCAATATCGATATTACCTTTCCTCTCGAAAGTGTTAGAGAGATTAGTGCATAATCAGCTATTTACTTTTCTTAATAATAACAACCTTCTTCATAATAATCAGTCAGGATTCAAACCTCTCCACAGCACTACAACCGCTCTACTCAAAGTTTCAGATGATATCTTGCAAGAAATAGATCGTGGATATGTCTGCCCTACGGTTCTTCTGGATTTTTCGAAGGCATTCGATAGCGTCGATCATGATTTTTTGCTTCGAAAACTGGAATTGCTTGGCATTGAAAATGTAACTTTTCTGTGGTTTCAAAATTACTTATCAAATCGTCAACAAAAATTTCATCTGCTACATACTAAACAAGAGTCAAAATTGCTCAATATCACACAAGGAGTTCCGGTGTATATCAACGATATAGCAAAAGAAATTAAATAATCTAATTTTCATCTTTATGCAGATGACTTGCAATTGTATTTAAGTACACCTGTCAACGAGTTAAGCAATGGAATTGAGAAATTGAATGAAGATCTCATTTCAGTTGCTATATGGTCAAATACTAATCATTCATCTTTAAACCCGCAAAAAAGCCAGGCAATTATATTCGGCTCCAACTTCAATATTAAAAAATTTAATTCAGTCAACTTTACCTTGCCAACAGTACAGCTGGAAAACAATGTGATACCTTATTCAAGTGCAGTAAAAAATTTGGGAGTGACAATGGATTCATCCTTTCCATGGAGCAACCACTGCCATGAAATCGTAAAATCAACAATCGGAAAATTAAGAACATTGTATATTCTCTGAAATTATTTATAAATGTTAAGGAAAAATATTGTACACATAATCGAAAATTTCATATTTTCGATCTTCAAGCCCTTTACCTTTAACTAGAAACAAGTCTAAATAGTGAGTTACAATGGTAAAATCAGTAAAAATATATATATTTTAATCGGAACAAGTGGAAAAAGTGCCCATTCCATGTCTACATCCCATGCATATTACATCAGCTATAATAGTATATTGCCTGGCTATGTTTGATTTTTTTTTCATTATTTTCAGAGTCTATAAGCTTTCAGACTGCCTGCATGGAGAACCTGATTATGGAAAGGGGAACACAAAATTGGTGTCTGATTCGCAGATCGTAACAATGAATGAAAAATGCCTAGTCGATGCAAAGATCAAAAGTGAAATACCTGTGTCATGGGCAGAGAACATTTTTATAAAGGCGAAGTGCACAAACGTCGCTGTGTCTCAGGTTTTCGCAAATGATGCTTCAGGCGATCAATATCAAATACAAATGAATTTGGACAAACATACTAAAGAATTCAGGTTCATGTTGAATCGAACAAATGCTAACGGTGATCTCCAAGATCAGATGCTTCTGGGTCATTTTACTTCAAAATCAGGGAAACCCAACGTCGATGGCATGAGCTTTGGCATTGGACGCTTCACCGAAATTAATACCAATTCATCCGATTTCTGGTTCCGGGGAGTTCTGTTTAAAGTGGAAGAAATAAAAAACTGCAACTCAGAATGTCTTAAATGCTGTCAAGATTTCAAAAATGAAAGTTCATGCTGTATAGAATAACAAACCACTTCCATGCTGCTCAGACTAATACACCAAGATCATACCGAATAATAACGCAAATCCTATGCAATGTGATGGACCAAACTATCGCTCGAAAATTAAATTGTGCTGAGATGGAAGCGACGACTGCTTTGTCCCTAATATATACGAATCAATACTGTTGATGAGGTATATTACGAGCCTGTTTTTTATTTAGATTTGCTCAGAGAAGAACAAAATCGAGATGCATTTTGTATTAATGTGAAAAATGGTTTAGAAAATTATAAAGAGTATGACTTGAAAGATAATATTTGTATAAGATTGACGATCCAGTGAATCGTACTGACCGACTTTTTAGAATAGTGGTCCCACCATCACTTAGAGGACGCATAATGAGATTGTGCCATAACAATATCTTTTCCGGACATTTGGGATATACCAAAACGCTCCATAGAATACAACATCGATTCTATTGGATGAATATGGACAGACAAATTTTGTCATTTTGCAATTCTTGTGACTCCTGTCAGAGAGCAAAGGTCTCGCCTCATAGGAAGAAGAGTCCGCTTGTCAATTTCCTTACAGTTTCAGAACCATTTGAAAGAGTTTCTATGGACATTCTGGGAAGATTACTTGTGACAAATAACGATAATCGTTATATGTTGGTATTCATGGATACTCTAACACGGTACCCAGAGGCTATACCATTGCCAGACCAAAAGACTGACACAATTGCAAAAGCTTTCGTGACGCATATTATTGCAAGTTTTGGTACTCCGAGTGTCTTGTTGACAGACGTTGGCGCAAATTTCTGTGGATTGAAGATTGAGCGGGTATGCGAGTTGTTACGTATAAAAAAGATACAGACCACCCCGTATAATCCAGCAGCCAATGGTCTAGTCTAACGTTGGAATCGTAGTTTGTTAGGTTTACTGAAACATTACGTCAACACTTCTCAGAAAGACTGGGATGAACAGCATTAGTGTTGATGGCTTATCGCAGCGCGATGCAAGAAGGTATTTGCGAATCTCCCTTCCATCTCACACATTGTAGAGATATGAAGCTCCCCATAGTAGATGTACTTCAGCCAAGGAAGATAAATTACAACCTAGACGATTACAAGAATGAACTTCAACAGAGATTGAAGCTAGCGTACGAGTGTGAACAAAATCAGTTGAAACATGCAGCTGAGAAACAAAAAGAATGGTATGATAAAAAGGCACAAGAATCTTCAATCAAAGAAGGTGATCCTGTTTTATTACATTCACCAGCTTTGAAGTTAGGTTTGAAGAAAAAGCTTTAAAACCATTTAAAGGACCCTACAGAGTGCTAGAAAGGCTAAATGAGGGCGTGAACTTTAAAATCAAAGAGATTTATGGACAGAAGACGAAGTTAGTCCATGCTAATCGATTAAAAGTTTACTTCCCTACCCAGCCTTACGATTTTGAGAGTTTGGATGACTCAGGTGACGAGGATTCGCCACTACCCCAAGAGCCATCCACTCCAGAATCGGTCCCAGAAGAAGAAGATGATCCTCCTTTTCAAGAAGAGATCTTAGAGGACATCATAATCGATGATCCTTATAGCCCATACCCGAGACAGGAGGTAAACTCCGAAAGAGAGGAACCCCATGTAGAAGATGAAACCCCTATCCCTGAGGATACTCCTCATGCTGATGCTGGAGCTGTTGACCAAGCAGCTGCTTCTCCATCAGTGCCCTCCACAAAATCAAAGGTTCCTCCTCCTGTTCCTCCAAAACCCCCCAAACCAGCAAGCACTCATGGTTACGATTTACGTACCCGTCCTTCTAAAAGTGTCAAATTTGAAGAAGTACCTAAGGAGAAGACCAAGGAATCGAAGAAGTCTTCCTCGACGAAGAAAAAGAAATCTATAAATTTAGTTTTAGAAAGTAGCGTAGATAGTGACGTTGAAGATGAACCAGCTACTGAAGGTCAGCTGGGAGACGTTGCACTATTATTAAAAATTATAGCTAAGATGAAAGGGTTATAGGTTAAGAAGTTATAATAGTATCTAATAGATATATTTTTTCTGTATTTTTTAGATTTTAGTGTTTATGTATGCTTTTTTCCGGATTGGTTTATGGAGAAATGCAAGATGTATATTTTGATCATCAGGATTCCGGAGTATTGTAGCTGCCTGGATCCTTGCTTGTATCAGAAGATGGAAATATTGTGGATAATAAGTATGGTCCATAATCTTTCGCTTTCAGTTTCAACCGTATGATCTTGGATAAGCATTGCTATTATCAAAGACGGGTTACGGTTGTTTTCTTTAAATTTCGTTAATTATGTAGAAGATAAAATCCTGTATGCAACGGATTGTACCCAGGATAAATGGCTATTTCTGAAAATCAGAAATACTCATATAGATTTCAGGAATCAGACTTACAGAAGTGTGGGAAATATCATGCCAGATATTGTGGAGTATCGTAAGAGAAAATTGATTAAGTCTGACTCTTTAAATCTCTTCCGTACGCATAGCGATGATTGGATCTACCACTTCCTAAATTCAGTTACAGTAAATTTAGTTGTGATGAATTGACATCACCAATCAGTAAAACAAGAGATAAATTTAATATGGAACAATTTAAACCATATCAAGTATTGGGAGGTCCGACCATCGCTGATAATTAAAAACAAAATTGATTCATTAGATAATATTAAGATTATCACACCAATTAATATTCAAACCATAATTGAAATAGTTTGTTTGAGCTTGTTTGGATTTGGACTTATGGTTTTTCTATATTTCAGATTTGGACATGCTTGGATTATGAATAAGTGTTCTAAGAGAAGACAAACTTCAAGCGAGGCAGGAGATGCTGTGGAGATGTCTTCCCTTTGTTCACATGCGCCAGACTCTGTGGAGCATCATGAGCATAATTCTTAAATTTTGATCGTTATTTTAATTTTAAAACTTTCCATATACGTTTTTCTTAAAGGGGGAAGATGTTATATAAATGGACATTTATGGACATTTATATATTTTAATTATTTATCATATTATATTTCATCATATTGGAAAAAGTATATTTCAAGTTTTGTTGATCGGCTTATGAAAATGTTACAAAAGAAACAATAATCATTAAAATTGTACACAATTGGAATGTGTTTACA
>JAQIWE010001856.1:0-14520 GCA_034698565.1 Campodea plusiochaeta
CTTGGTCCCTTATAATTATAAATATCCTTGGTCCCTTATAATTATAAATATCCTTGGTCCCTTATAATTATAAATATCCTTGGTCCCTTATAATTATAAATATTTTTGGTCTCCAGGGAAACTGAGTAACTTAATCAATGTAGTAATTGAACAAAAAGAAAAGTTCAACTCAGTGAAGAGAATTTAAATTAGAAATAACTTGAAATAAGGAAAAGTTCAACTTATTGAAAGAGTTTTAAATTAGAAATAATTTGAATTTTAAAGCAACTGGTAGTAATAAAAATAGTATAGTTAAAAAATAATAATAATACATATAACATTTCATGTTCTAAACCAGCAAGGACCGTTTATGCACATGTTAAATTCCAGATGACTATAATATGGACATAACCAGCGAAGAAGTGGAAAATATCGTCCCTGATTTTGCTTATATTCTTGTTAAGTAACTCACCTTCATGGTAATTGATCAATAAGATAAAATGAAAATTTGTCAGGTTACTTTTTCATCTACTTAGAAAAATCAATTAATGTTTGAAATATGCGATGTAATTTTCTAATACTGAATAAAAATCCTTAAGAATTATACAGATTAATCAGTCTTGATTGTCAGAATCTGTTTGAAATATTACTTATAACGTGTTACGACAGAGGTTAAAGGGCATTTTTTCTTCTATTAAATAGTTCTTCTTGGGTTTAACCACTTATTGAAACACAATATTTCTTCAGTATATTGTGTTTCAATAAGTTCTTCAGTATATTGTATTTCAATAATATTGTGTTTCAATAAGTGGTTAAGCCCAAGAAGAATTACTTATAACGTATATATACAGCATTCTATTTTATGAAACAATTATAGTTGATGATTGGATGAATGATTACGCCAATAGTATCCAAACAGAAACCTTCAACTTGGATTTATTTATTTTTCACTCAAGGAAAAGCTAACAGTTTGGTATATAGTCAGTTAAAAAAACGATATAAGTGCTAAAAAGCTAATATTAAATGATAATTGTCAAAATATTTTATTTCATATCATATTAAAAAAATCTTTCAATTTAGATGTGACCAATTCTAATACGGATTTGGATTTGATAATTTAAAAATTTAAGTTACAACTTATTTGAATTTCAAATCGTAGTTATTGAGTAATATTGAGACAGGATCAGTAATACGTCGTACTCGTAAACCTCATTTTCTTATCATCTATCAAAAACAACAACAACAAAGTAGCTAAAATAAACCAAAGCAACATACGTTCAATCAATAATCAAGAGACCTTATATTTAGAATGTTATAGATTCTGTAAAGAATCACTTTGAACTTCCAGCGTTCGAAAATTATACAAGTTCATAATTATTATTTCTTTACTGATCTACAGTCCTTCTCACGCGATAAAATTTCACTTAAACTTAAAAATTTAAGATTGATATTTATGAACGCAGAAACTGATTGTTCATACATGTCAATCTTAAATATACCAAAATATTAACTCCAAATTATAACTGTATCACAGATATACAGCAATAGTGAAATACCAATGCTCTCATGCTCTCATCAAAGGCAGAGGAAAAAATTTCACATTTCACAGAACTACAGCACGGAACCCCTGGATTCCCATATTTTTTATCTTCATCCTTTGATGTTATTAGTTGGTAATAAATTTTGTAAGTTAAATATTCGCTGCCGTTTGTGAGTTTTATGTTTCTCCTTAGCTCATTCTTGTTCTTCAAGAGTAAGCGGAGGGGTGGGGTGGGGGAAGATTCATAATATGTGATCTCTTCTCAAAAAACCTGTTTTTCTTCTGCCGGTATTAAGTAATTTTCAACTAAACGAATTCCGCTCCTTACTCTAAGCAATAAAATAACTTACATGGTGGAAATATATGACGGTTAAGTTAATTAACCAATCCAACTGTTACATACGTTCGTCATTTCAAATCACATTATTATACTTGAAGGCAATATCTTTAACCATTAAGAATGGACATAAGACTTTTTATTTTGCTTTTCTAATTGCTAATTTTGCTAAAAGGAGTGTTAAAATTAGTGAGCATTATCAACTATTGTACCTTTTAGTTAATATGATCTAAAAAAAAAATTGTGTCACTATAATTGTAATATAGATGCGGAATATTCTTGACTCAACAATAAAATAACGTCCATATAAAAGAGAATGTTTCACCGTTAAAATACTATTTTCCACACAAAATTTCATGATGGAATGTAGACAATCACCTCTGCTCATTGACGTTAAAAAAGTAGAAAATGAAGAAAACACAAGTAAATTACAATTTTGTAATTCTTCCAATTTTCTCGATAATATTACAAAGTATTGTTATTCCCTGCACTATACTTATTTATTTATTTATTTCAATTTTTCTCTGTTTCGTGGATATTTCTTCCTATACGACTCTTTGCTGACAATGCTCCTCGTTTCCTTCCTTGAGAAACAGTAGCTAGATTCATTTTTGGTCTGAGGTTCACTAATTTGCTATATAATTATGGTTAGATTAATTAATAAATTAAACATGGATTTGACATTCGCAATTTCTCCTCTATAATTTAATACTGATTCCCCAAACAGAAGTAATGATTTTCAAGTATTCAAAAACAAAAAAATACATTCTTTTTAACTGAAATATCATCAAGACTCTAAAAAAATTTTGGCAGTATTTTATCAGTGATCAACATCTGAACATGGACAAATGAGAAGCTTAGTGTAAGAATCATCTTTACTAATTCTTTCAAAAGTATCACAGTTTCATTTAAAAATAAAGGAACCCAGACTATTATTGTGACAGGAAATTTATCTGACACAACTTCTAATGTGAATTTCCCACAACTATACTCTTAAGAAATCTCATGCATTTCACTCAAATTTTTTTCCTCATGTATATTTCCACGACAAAAAAATAACCACATTCTTGAGTATATACATTACGTAATATAAATCACTGCCATAAAATATATTACAATACAAAGCAAGTTTAAGCAAACAAAGGACAGAAATGTGTCCTATAAATTTTGAAGGAAAGTTGCCTTAATCTAGTCAAGTTAAACTGTAATCAATTTTGTTCCTTCAGCCCCGCGGCACTGTTTTGATCCAAACTATTCAATGAAATGACCTTGCTGTAAAATGTTTGCCTAGATTACTTGCATATTTAATATTTAGTTAGAAACAGGTGTGTTTCTGCCAGTAGGTAGTACCAAGACGAATCTGATCAAGGTCAAAGTTCAACAATTTAAGAGTTGGATTCTTCTCCCTCATGTGACAGCTGTTATTCACTATATGGCTACAGTAGGATTGCGTGTTTGGAACTCCATGTTACGATCAGATTTTACAACGGATTATTGCTTGTACTTAAAATTTACCTTCCCTCAATTTCTACCACACACATGTAAACAAATTTTGTACGGTGCAACATTTGTTTATTTTCATTTAATGATCTAATAATCTTCAGTCCGAAATTGTTTTTAATTCATTATTTCCAGACTGAAACATATTTGATTTAATTATATCATTAAATTTAATCTTAAAATTTGTAGGTTTTCAATATTCGCAAATATTATTGTTCTCTTCAAAATATAATATTACTTTAATTTGCTCCAATCAGATACGTTTTAAAACGCGTCCTTGAAAATGGGGAGAAATGCAAACATCCCTAATTAATTTCTGAACATATATTAGTTCTAATTTATAAAATTGGAAATTAACATCTGCCCTTACGTAAGAAACGGGAATGATTAAGGTAATGAAATTTTATATAATTGTTAAGATTTCTAGTTTTTTGTTGGTATTTCAGACTGTCAGCATTTTTGTTGTTCATTGTTTTTTAACCTTCAATTTTTTATTTTCGCCCGAAGGAATTTATTTTTGCAAATGACATTTTCACGATTTTCTCATTTTTAAGCTCTTTTGTCGGCTTACTCGTAATCAATTAGTATGTCTAAATACGTGACAGATTAAGAAACTTTGATATGGATTTTATATTCCATTGATATATTTTTAGATTTTAGTGTTAATATATGTAAAGCTATAGACATTAATATTTTCTTAATCGTAATACTAATATGTGTTCACTTGCAAGTTCATTTAATACATTTTGACTAAATATAAAACAGTGTGAAATTTTTTGTGTATTGACAACCTACAAAAGTACATACTGCCTTTACTGTACAGAAGGGAATGGGATTCGGGATTGGTAATTAAACATTTGAAATTTTGTCGAATCATCTCAACTGAAATCTTTTAAGTTATATCAGAAATGTGTTTACTATTATTCAAGAATATTATTGGAACTACTTGTTTTATAACATTCTATTCTGATTTTTAAACTGTTAACTGGCTACTTAAGAATTTTAAGGGTGACAAAATATCCTTCTTTGTTTTTATTTTAGAATAATATATCGTTTTTATAGGTGAATTCGTATTAAATCAATACTTTATTGAATTATATTATTGCAATAAATTGCACAGATAACTAAATGCATTTTTTGTACATTTTTTTAAGCATCTGACATATCTAGCAAAATCGAAAGATGACAAGGTAAATTTTATGAACTCGCAGTTAGCATATCTACTTTTCAATTTTAACATCCAACTTACTATCAATTTTACATATTCTCTTGTAAACTGGAAAGTTTTTTTATAATTTTCATGAGTTCTTTATTAATCATTCAATTATCGAAATTGACATGTGTTTCTGTATTATAAAACTCAATAAAAACTCCACGGATAACTACACTGCATTTTAATTGCAATATTACAATCATATTCGTAAGAACGTTCTACTTTCATTTACACATCTCCACAAATTCTACAAAAATGGTTCCTCTTAATTACAAATAAATAAAAACCACCATCTATAACACCATAAAGGAAGAAACCGACCTTCAGCAACGAGAAAAAGATTCGACGTATATCACTAAAATGCGGATTTGACATCCTCTGTAATTAAAGTAAGGGTAAAAAAACCTCTTTCGTGCGCAGATGTACAAAATCGAATGAAAGAGTTCTTCTGATATAATATTTCATATTGTTTGTGAAGATCTAACCCTGACCTACTCTCTGATAACAATCTGCTACTTCAAATAAAAAAGAGGTGACCAATTGAGCGATTGTAGGGGGGATACTCTTCCATATGTTAGGCGAAAAGAAAAGGTGGTTCCCATCAGTTTTTGGAATGTTTCCCCCTTTTTTTATTCCATCTAATAAAGAAATAGCAGAGATTATTATTTTGTGGTGCACCTTTTTTTTATTACTGGGAAGCAATAGGTGCATCAGGTTCATGCTTCTTCGTACTAATTTTTTTTAGTGTAAAAATGATTTTACGGAATGATAAGGGATTTTGCGTGTGTGGTCGATTGGCTTTGGGCTCAGGAAGATCAGATTGGAGAAGATTTTTTTAGAAGAGTTTGGAAGATTGTTACTCAATTACTCGAATGAATGAAGGTGTTATTCTTCAGAGAAGCACATAAAAGTTACAGGAAATGATTGATAAAATTTGAGGATTAAAAATTAGCAGAAATATTTCTTGTCAAGGAAAGATCCGAAAACTTGTGGGATTCATATTTATATTTCTCTTTGAGCTCATATAATTATTATACTGAACAAGAATACATTGAGGTAAAAAAAATGTAGTTCTTCGCTGTTTACTCCACTGAAGAAATTAATATAAATTAACAAAAATTTTGTCAACTGCTGATGACATTTTAATTGTCTCCATTAAAATACAAGATAAATAATTTTAATTTTTTTACTGTATAATTTGACGTTTTCTCGATAATTTCATTCCAATATCTTTAGACTTATCTAAATTTGCGTACTACTCAGTATGGCATTCTGAATTATCAAATTAAAAAAGTATCTATTTCAAATATCTAAATTCACAGAAGTGTTCATGTGCAGGAAATACTTTAAATTACTTGCCTCATGATAATACACCAGTCCCAAATATTTTTAAATTAAAAAAAAAAAATGTTTTATAATTAACATTTTCATGGCAAATGTTAAACATTTTTCAAAATTTTGTTTCAACCTTCGTAAAAATTGATTGTACAGGTTATTTTAAATATATAGTTTCAGCAAACGACTTGAAACTGTCGGCAAAACTAGTTATGTTTTGTTTTAATTGCCTCGAGCGATTCGCAGAAGTGGATTCTGCAAATACTGGTAATAATTAATTACAATAATCAATTAAGGTAATTAATTAAGTATACTAATTAACACCCAAACTAATTAATCAACTGTTCAACTCACAAGAACATGAACAGTAGGAAGCTACAAATTCACAATGATTATTGGTACGACGTTCAATATTATAAGTTTGTGCAGATTTTTTTTATACAAAGCAATAACGTATTTTATTACGAATTTAGTAAAAAAAAAAAAAAGGAATGATGCATACAATGCGATTATGCAAAGCGAAAATAAGCTGGAATATAATAGTTTTGCAACTTGTATAATGTACTGATCTTTCTAAGGTGTTCCATTCTAACTAAACAGAGTGTATTATAAAAGAGTACGTGTAATCTGTTACTTGAAAATTATAACAAAATTCACTCATTAAAGTTACACGAATCAATAAATCAAGAAAGACTATTACGTCAACTCTCAAACATGTAAACTAATTTGTTCTTTACAATTATTTCTTATATTCCATTATCAATTTTTCAAGTAAAAAAATGAGGTCAGTAGTTTAATCTATATTGCTTTATAAAGCATCCGTGAAATTATATTTTCTTATAGGAAAAATGAGTTTGAGTTTCTTCTATATAATATAGAGGCTCAAATAACCCATTATAACACGCGCCTCTCTCCCTTTAGATTCACGGAGAGGGGTCGCAGTGCCAGACGTTTCTGATTTCACCATCTTGATTTAAGAATGTTACAGATATTACGCGAGAAAAGTTTACTATATTTTGTGTTTTACTAATATTATTATCATTAGATTTATTTTTAAAACACTCAAAAATAATTGTAAATTTTATACTGTCTTGATAAAAGTGAAGGATCTTCGCTGAAATATTAACAAATATTTTTTTTCTTTTATGGATTTACCAATCGTAACACAACCAAATTTGAGTCAGAAGTGAAGGGACTACGAAAAATCAAAAAGAAATTTAGAAGTTTCACATTTCTGAACTATTCTGGATATATTTTAAACCTGTATTTTTTTTCTTGTGGGGTGCATTGCTTTCAACACAAGTTTTTTGGAACTCTTCCCTTTTCACTTTCTTTGTTTTCTACATTGTACTGGATATTCCAGGAGAAAGATATACTGTGTAGAAAAAAAACACTGATAAAAAATGACCTTTAAGAATTTAACTGTCATCAGAGATAATTAAATTAACTCCCTTAATTCAATTAACTGCTTGGCGTTACATCGGCAGGTAATCAAAAGAAATCTAAAACAGAATGGCTCATGTGTGGAAACTTATAATGTCATCATTATTATGTTAAAAATAATTTAGGGTGAAATTTGAAAGAAAGTACGATACGCAAAAATATACTAAATATTAGATTAATAAATGAACATTAATGAAACCTAATGAGAACCTGGTATATATCTCAAAGAGTTAGAGAATTCTGATCAGAAGTAATAAAGCATCATAACTGTAAGAAACAATGATTATTGTTTTCAAATGAATTATCATATTTCATATCATACTTTTCCTACTATAATGACTTTCCTGTTATAGTTATTGGTATTACCCTTTTTTTATTAGTAATTTTTGTACTCTGTTCTTATAACGGTTTCCAAATCAAACGAACATAAAGGGGTATTTTTTCCTGCAGGAAGTCATCTTTTCCAACGCAGCTTGTCGGTCTCTAAGGAAAGCGAGTACAATAGAGAACAAAGAAAGTAAAACGGGATATGTGTGTTGAAAAAGATGGCTTCCCGCTGGAAAATATACAGGTTTAAAATAATATATTTACCCATTAGTTATACATACTAATAATAAAGCTACAGTATCATTTTCTACATAATCTTAGAAGGTGTTCCATATGTTTATATCAATTTACCTTTCGTGCAGGAAAACTTGAAATACAAAAATAGCATAAAATCAGTTCTCACCAGACCACCGATACACTTGTGGTTTAAACAAGTTTGAGGGTGTTATTACTACGATTACTTTAATCCTCAAAAATTAAGAAGATTACTGATTACTTTATTGCCAGTAATAAACTATCAACGGCCTTCGGAATCATGACTTTTTCAATATTTTTATTACAAGTAGTCGCAAAAAATTACTTAAAGAAATTCCTTATGCAACGCAGGTAGTGATAACCGGACATCTCTTTCCCGAGGGGATTGCGATTTTTCTGAGCAGAAAAATGGAACTTGAATTACTGTTAGTCTTTTCTACATCGAAATCTTTTGCAGTTTTGCGAATCTTGTTGTATATCAAGAAGATAACTGGATGTACCAAAAATCTTCTTATATTTACGTTCGCTACGAGAATAATCTCTACTTATTCGAAGATATAAACACCGGAAATATGCCTCCAAATTCAGAGTCATGTGCTTACCAAACGAGTTTTCTTCAATCGAACCGGAAACATCAAAGTCGTATTCATAGATAGAAGAAAACTTTATGATCATTAATATAATTATGTTTCATTTTAAAAGATATGGTTCCTTTATAAACCAATATGTAGTCAATCTTAAAAACTTCCCTAACATAATAACCAAATAATTCATAAACTGTAAATCTTGCTGGTCGCTGTTCGTGTAGCAGATGAAAAACTTGCAATTCTTACAAAATACTTGCAAAACCAAAATTGAGTTTTGTTTCTCAAATATTCGAAAATTTTACCTAACTCTTCAAAATATTGTATATATTTCAAGTATAACATGCAATTGAAAATTATATTGTTTCTCCAAGGTTGTATTGCATCCAAAAACCATTCGTTACCTTTATCCATCCAAGGCTGATTGTGATGTTCTATCCTCCCCATTCTTTTTCAATTATCTGATTCTTATAAATCTGAATGTCGGAAATGTTTGTATGCAATAAATTCTCATATCAAAGAAACACAAACAATGTTTTGTTAGCACTACAACTTGAGAAATTGTTTATTGTGGTGCAGAACTGTTTATCGTAGGTGTAAAAAATACAACAAGGAAAGTTTCTGCTGAAAGAGTTTTCCGAAATAATACAAAAGAAACTCCGAAACTGCAGTATACTTTTTTCACACAATTCTGAAGACTGATGGCTGGAAAATGAGCAGAGTAAAGCTTTGCAAGATTATTTCCGAGTTTTACGTGATAACTGGAATCAGTCTTACTCCGAAACGACATTTTATGATACACGAAGCAAATACTCTATTGAGAAATGTCTTCCAGAATTTTCAATTTCATTTCCAAATAACTATTTCACGAACTCTAACAGATTAAAGCATTATTGTAATCTAGAATGAGTTAGTTGTATTTCAGCAATAAAACGAAGAATGATCAGTTTTAAGTACAAAAAGTAGAGCATAGTTAGCAGAGAAATATTGTACTAAAAGTTTTTGCCGTATAGTTCATTGTTTGTACCCTAAAATCAGGAATGAATCACCAATAAACACTTACAATAAAAAAAAACTCATCGAAAATTATGTCATGCAATTTCAATTCGAACTGACACGGAACTTCCTCAAATTTCCATCAAATAAACTGACTGCACGGCAAATGTTAACATTTCAATCTCACTGGTGAAACAAAATAATTCATAATCATAAAAGTCTAAAAAACTACAAATGTTCATCCCCTCGCTCGAATCTGTAATATTAGCAAAGCAAACTAATCTTCTTAATTGAATTCAATTATATAGGTAATGACGAAGAAAACTTTTTTTGAGTGAAAGGTGTGGCGGTTTATTACTTTACTACCTTCAGCATGCAACAATCGTATAATTGAGAACAGACGAGATAAAATCAAGTTCTGTGTAGAAATCCTAAAGGTAATTAATTCGTGTTTTGTTTACAAGTGATAAATAAACTTACTTTTTATGTTACAGCATCAGGTGCAAACATTTTATTTAAGAGAGAAAAATAGTTTGTGGTATCGTCACTTTTACTATCGTAGTGTATAGTCAATTCGGTTTAATAGTTTGGCAATATATTTTTCTTAGGGAATTACTGATTTGCATATTATAATTGTTAGTGCGTTTGGTATAACATGAATAGTTTTGGAGTTAGTATCAATTGTATGGATTGTTAATGGAGAATGGAGTAGAAAGAAATTAAGATTTTTTTATTACAGTCGAAGTTCTGAAGTTAATTAACATTTTAATTTATAAGACTAATTTTTTTTATTGCTAGCTTACATTGTACCCAATCAGTAATCAATTATTTAAATTTTGCAATTAATAAATTAGAGCAATGGTTGTGGAAGCGTTTCACTAAAGGCGAATAGAACAAATTCCATCAGTTTCCAGTTCCATCCGTGTGTATGCTTTCATTGACTGTTTACTGACTTTGAAAAATAAATTTTCTTTGTGTTATTGTTATTTGTTTAATATTCCATAGATTTCACAAGAATTTTAGTTTTCAGTAACAAGTTGGAGGTGACATTATAAATGTGGAGTCAGTAAACTGATGTTTCAGTGTAACTTTCACAATCTGATACCTTGTAGTTACACTGCTAAAAGAATAGTAAATATCATTAAATTCAACAGAAAACGGTTTTTCAGGCAGTAAAATGAAATCTTGTTCAAATATAATAGTCAGAAGTAAGGAATCAACATTGATAAATAAATGTCTACTAGATTGTTATTCACCGATCAGCGACGTCTGAAAAATTTACAAAAATTTAAAATCAAAATAACCTCTGTGTGTTATAACTCTCAGATATAAGTGCAAAAAAATCAACTATAAACAGATAAAATTTACTTTTACAACTTAATAAGCTGACTACAATTACACGTTCAATGAGTTCCAAATGAGTAAGTGAGACTTAAATCACCATTTTGAATACATTAACTTCTATTTTTAGTGCTGCATATCCATTCAGAATCTCCATGAATCCGCCCATATACTAGTATACGTTTATTACGTCTAAGAAGTCCAACCTCGTTCCCTTTTAAGATTCTCATCAATCATAATTGATGAGCTTCTCGTGTATTAGTATGCAAACCAGCCAAGACAAAGTGATATAGTCCACACAACTTTGTCTTTGCTTTTTTTACTCTCTTTGTTTTATTTTCTTTTTCTAGCTGCCCACGTTAAGTAAATATTTGAACATCTTCAGTCAGAAGTACTTCAAACTAAAAGTTTTTTTTTCATGTGGCATTTAAATAAATTCTGACACTCTCATTGCAGCTAAGAAAACAAATGGAAATATGAATGGACTTTGCATTGTCAGTATTTGTATGGTTTTATTCGTGGCTATTTATAGGATTCAACCACGACGACGTATAGAATAGGAAAATCAATTTCTATGGTAACTGGTGTATTAATTACTATTGCACCGGGGTTTCTTGAAAATAGCTGAGAGATATGTTTTTCTGAGAACTTGGTTTTAGCTTTCTGAATTATTGGAAATGACAGTTTTGTATATAATTCCGTTGAATTTGCTGGAAAAATATTCATCTTTATCTGTGTATCAAATCGTTACGGTTTTTATGAGTTGATTAAAAAAATAACAGAATCACAGCTAAAAAAAATAGCAGAACTGACACAAAATTGAAGTTGACATCTTTCAGGATTAATATTAGTACTGATTCCATACCAGATTCTGTGACTTGTGACTTCTGTCTCCAACAAGAAATGAATGTGATTATGAAACAGGTTGGATCTATTTGTGAGTGGGAATAGTAAATCATGTGAAGTAAGATTATATTTTCAAACTTTTGTTCTTCTCTATATAAATTTTTTACCAATTCTTTATGAGTCCATCTACAATGTATTCCTAGTACGTCATAATTTGATTATCCATCAGAATATATTTTCAAAATTAAATTAAAAAGATTAAAAAAAAACTCAATAACTCTGAATCAATATCACATATAACATATTAATGAAACGAAAACTTTCTGGAAATTCATAACATGAAATTTTTTAAAAACATGTCAATATTTTGGCATATACACTCTAAAATATCAATTTGTAATTTACATTAATTCGTGTTATTTCGAAAGTAAAATAATAAATGAAGATTCATATTTCATTAAGAAAAAGAAATGTGAGACCAGCATTGATGCTGTACTGACTATTACTACCCTAGAATAGAGTTTTAATTATTTTATTATGAAGTTGAATCTATTAAGCCCAAAATAGCTAATGGGAATAAAAGTCGCTGATGTTTAAAAAGGATTTAAGATAAGCAAAATTAGTCGGCGTTATTGTACACCTTTTAAGTGATTGGAGCATTGAGTATCGAAACAAAAGGAAGATTTTATCAACAACTTTTTACACCTTTGATTTAACTTTCTCACACAATGCCGATGCATTTCAGTCTATACCCGAGTAATAAATATATATAAAAACTATAGTTCTTACTCCTATGTTGTTACAGATGCACCAACAGTTTAATTTTTACGTTATTCGGGTACTTCCATCGTGCATTTAGTCTCAATCTAGCTATATTGTTTCTAAGATATAATAGCAATTTCGTAACGAACGACTGCATTGAATGTTTTATCTGTTTTTTTTTGTGTCCTCTTTACAGCTTTAGCACTGGAATATCTGATTTAAAATCAGAGCTTTCTTGAGAGAATTTTTTATAGTTCTGTTTGAGAAAAAAATAATCTGAGAAAGTACATAGTTAAATTAATACAAGGGTAACTATATAAGGTTCTATTGCATAATTTAACAAAATATATACCAATTAACCCGTTATTTATATCTTAATAAATAGAAAAGAAATTTCCCATGCGATTGTAAAATAAAAAAAATCAGTTTTCTTTCTTGACCATGAAATTCGAGCAAGTTTATAGGAATAAGTTACGTGACATAACTTTCTTTTACCTTTAAAAAGTAGTTTGAGATTAATAGGAATCATTTCAATTAAAAAATTCGTTCATAAAAAGGATTTTTACCATTAAAATCAAAGAAGTTTTTTCTTCAATATTTTTTTTTTACTAAACTGTTGTTTCTTGTGTAAAAAGTGTGCGGTATATCTTTTAACCGACTTATTAGAAGAATTGGTAATACTTTTATAACTCGTTAGCCATTTAAAATTTATAGTCTTGTAAGTAAATAAACTTTATTGGTGATTATATTATTCCAGTTTTTCAACATTTCCACTGATCTTTTACAAACACAAATTGGTAATTTGTACATTGTACTCATTATAATGATGTTTTATACAAAATGGTTTATTGGTAATTTCGTGAAATTAATTAAATAACATTCCTTTAACAAATCATTCTTGAGTGAATTAGTGGATTGGGATACACGATTGTATTTTCTTATTTCTTGCCCTTGACCTTAACTCTTACTTGTCTGAATATTAATTACAACTTTAAAGGATTACCTGCAGATAATGAATTTCTAGTTTTCTGTGATTTTCTTGTACGTTATATTATTAAGGAATTTTTACAAAAAATTTGACATTTTTTACCCAACGGATCAAGAGATATTTTTGTTTATATACTCGATAAATTTTCCACAAGGTAGCACAAATCTACATGCTTAATTTCGCTTATTAATCATTTTATTCATATATCAGCAATTGTCTTGTTTTGGGCCACACTTGATCCGCTATCTTACAGCTTATTTTACTGCATTTTCTAAGGTGAAAATCTCCACAACCGATGATTTTTGGGAGGTAAGAAAAATAATATGAGCTATTTATATCAAGAAGTCTAATATTATCTTATAATGTCAGAAAAATCAATTTAGCTGCAGGTAACCCTTTTATGATTTTAACCATTAATTTGATGCTTTAGATTGAGATAAAGCTGAAGTATTGGTATGCTTCATGCACAATTTCACATTATGATATTATTATTTTATACATAAAAGAATCAAAAGACATTTTCAATCTTCTTTAAAGTTGACTCCGGAAATAATTGAAAAATTCCGAATAACATTTCAGAAGTTTACCAATAGAAATTTCGTTTATGTTGACTTTCATATATATTTACACCAAATTCAGAAATGTTTACGTGATAAAATGTGGCATGTCTTGTAATTTCAGAAATATAAAATAAGTGTGTAGGCTATATATATTCACAATAGTCTACAAAAACTGATAGGAACGTCCTTAAATGTACTTCTATCTTATATTAAAATATAAATATCAGCAATACATAAGCTACATCCATTCGGCGAAGTTTTTGTTTTTATTCTTAATTTTCAGTCCAATTTTACTTCTACGTATACTGTCACAAGCCTTTTTCTATATTATCGTATGTAATAGAAATTTCTACAAGTAATTATCCTTGTTTAGTATAATAATCTAACCAAATCCGAAGTGACTTACCAAACCTTTATTAAAGAGTCCGTGGTACCTGTATACATTAAAAATATTAAATATATTATAAATGAAATAATTTTAACTGACTACTTTACATTGGAAAAATAAATTAAG
>JAQIWE010001857.1:0-14519 GCA_034698565.1 Campodea plusiochaeta
TAACCAGATATAACCCCCCACCCCTCAAAATTTCAGAAAAATCTATTAAGCCATTTTTGTGTAGTAAATTTTTATAACTGATACATTTCCCAGTTAAAAGCATTGAGACATGTTGGTGAAAGGTGCTGAAACCTATGTCAATTTTGTAAGCGGACTGTACAAAAAGTACCACATGGATTTGTCAGAAAATTTGTGGAGTTTTTCACTGTTAATAGAAGTACATCATACCGAATTTTCATATCTCTAACTTCAAAAATAATTATTTTCATATTATCAGTGCATTTAACTAGTCAGTTTTCAGAACTTTGACCTCGTATAAAACAGGCAAATCCTCGTATGGGCAGTTATAATTTAATTTGTGTGATCAGTGCGCATAAGCTAATAACTCCACCAAGTCTCATGAAAATAGAGTAGGGCAGCTCCTGAAGTTTCCTCGTAAGTTATAAGTATAATATTTATATATTTCGAATATAAAGAGTCGATTGATTTTACCTTCAAAAAACAAAAACTATGAGTCAAATGAAATATGTCATATAAACTGAAAGAGATATCTTACCTTTGAAACGCTGTCCATATTTGAATGTAATTCAATATTGAAAATATAACAAACCGAAATCTGAACGAGAATGTACGAATATTGCAGACTCCACCCTGCTTATATATCATATTCTGTTTCGGAAGAAATTATCACCACTTAGCTTTCATTAAACCAAACTCGTGATGGAGTGCAATCTTCAGCGGAAGTTGTGGCCAATATGTGAATCAGCATTTTCTTGTAATAATTACATCAGTTTAGACGTAAAACAAGCTTTTGTTATACAATAGTGAGGAATTAAGAAGAAATGGAAGCATTAAATAACTAATTAAAATATTGATTTTCAGCAACTACAACATCAACCCTTTCATAATATTCATAAAACTGAAATAAAACACAAATAAATACATAAAACTTTCTATTCTTCATATCAGCTTCAGTCATTTTCTTGATTGTTTATGTCAAATTTATTCTCTCCAAGAATTCTCTCCTTCAGCCTTAAATACTCAGCCATATAATTTTGAGTAAAAAAATGAACGTTATTTACACTGGAATTACATTCATGTGATTTACGAAAATTGATGAAATAAAAAGAATTAGAAGATAATTCCCATTACTTTGGAAACCCCCCTCTTATATAGAGTTCTTAATAGCTTTACTGTTGAAATTTTCACTTTACTGTTGTACATTTACATGTTCTTTTACTTATACTTCACACACCATTAAGAATTAGGTTAAGTGACCTTACGCAAGGTGTTAAGTCAAAGTAGCAATGTAGGAGACACATTCAAATGTAGTTATTAGTTTATGAAAATAAAATCACAAAGAACTCATTACTTGTTCTAATAGCATCAAATATAGCTTTTATAATTAATATCTATTTCAGTTTTCAGAGAACGTCTGAGGATATAACAAAAAATTACAAAATATGAACTTTAAAAGAGGCTCTTGCTCTTATATAAAAATGTTCAGATTGGTTCTCTGTGAATATCTCATCATGAGAACTTTAATACTACTTCAATTGTTGTCAATGAAAATTCGAGAATAAGTAAATATCCACTCCAGATATTATTTGTCATGACCACGTGCCAGTGCTGAGCAATAAACATTTTATAATGTAACCTAACCCATCAAGGAACAAATCATTACAGAATAAGTAAACACGGCCTGTCAATGTTATGTGCGTATATATGTATTTCACAATTAGTTTTCTCATAATCTGATGATGCTTATACTACTTCAATCGTTGAAATCTATTTGCGTCACCCAAACGTCGCAACTCATTTTCCCCGTAAAGTTACCTTCCTCAGTCATTCACAAAAATAATGTCATTCAAACGTGCTAGACACAATGAATCATTCAACAGACATTCCTAATTAAATTTTGTAAACAGAAATACTTTATATGGCATAACTACGCAGTATGTATACAAGCAAAGATTTATTTTTAGTTTTTACGAGTACACCACGTGGAAAAGTTTCTGCGAAAGAGAATTTAAAATAGAACTAATAAAAAAAAGTAAGATTAGTGAGAACCGAAGTACTTTTAAAAAAGTTTTCTTTAAAGATTGCATAACAATTTTTTTTTTTTTTTGCATAAGATGAGAAAAATGACCCGTGTTCACGTGAAGTTCTTGGAAGACGCTGGAGATTTCGATATCATACAATAGGTGTTTCATTACAACAAAAATATTTTGAAGGGAATAGAGTACATAATTAAGATTACCTTAATAACTTAAACACCTTTAATATAATTATAATAATAAACTGTAATATTTTTAGGAAATTAAAAAAATGTCTTAAAACAATTTTATATACCTTATTATACTGTATTATCGTACAAATGTAATTTTGAAATATATTACAAATTATATGCTAATGGTTTTCAAATAATTTTAATATTTAATAATTTTTACATGATCGAATTCCTATAGAGTTTTCATGGACATTGCCAATAGAAAATGCCATGGTTGGTAATAATAATAATTATATACTGTAGAATACTGGGTATTTTTAAAGGTTTAAAGGTGAAGCTCCTTCTACAGGTCACAGGTGTATTGTTTCTGTTTAGTTCTGTTTAACTTGAAATGTTGCATAAAGCATTAGTAACATGAGGATGTGAAGTATTTGCGCTCTTACTCATTTTACATAATATATATTTACATCACTCTGTTGTTTTTATATTTGCATTGTTATTGGCTACACTCACTAAGGTACTGTAAACGATCTTTATATTCATAACAATGAACTTCAAAACTTACAGTGACGGTATTAAAAATAGTTTTTTTAAAGCGTGCATATTACAAAAGTTAAGAGCATACGAAGTTGGATCATAAAGTATCAGACCTTAATAATTTTCTCGCTAACAATGCAGTTACTGCATCTATTTGATGAGATATATCTTTGGAACCTAATATATATCCACAATTTTCCTGGCAACGTAGATTGCTTTCACTGCGTAGAAGAAGCCCCCTTTGCAATGTACTTTAGACTTTATTTGGATCAAACATGAGAACTTTGAAAGTTGAAGTTCTCAACGATTATTAGAAAAAGATATCGAATGTCAAAACCTAATATAGTGGCAAAATTACTAAATAGAAAATCGTACAGGTTTATATAAGCTGTAAATGATCTGGAAATTTCCATTTTTTTTAAAAATTTATTCTGATTTTCTTGATTATTTATCAATGATTATAAAAATGCTGATGAATTTGTTTTAAAGCGTTGTGCTAGCAAGAGGAAAAAACAACAGAGTTCTCCCTATAGATATCTTTCTGGAAGCTATTCAGGATTCAGAATGGGAATCACCAATCTTTTGTCAGAAGTTAACTCAGAACTTTACACACTATTTGTGTAGAAATCTTTCGAAAATGTGAAAATTTGGTTCAGTGAATTAAAGTGGTAATACGTACAACTTATCTTAATGAAAGTTCGCAGCCAAGGATTTACACTATCAGGTTCAATGCCTTCTGCACTCCAAACGAACAGATTTGCATATCCAAGAAAAATCATGAGTAAAATAATCTTCAAGGCTAGCTTGACCAAATTTCGATACGGGGTGACAACCGGTTCGTGATAAATGAAGAAAGCCGGATATTGTTTGATCTATAACTTCGTAGTTAACAGTGTTTTCAATTTTTGCATATAAACTATACCAACGAGTTTTGAAATTCTTTTTATATGAACCTTTTTGCATGATGATACTGTGTAATGTTTCGGTACACAATAATTTTCTGAAATAATATACACTGTATATATAGTTTGAATCTTTAAAGTGGAATAACTAAACTGTTTATTTCGTATTTCTATAAATTTGTTTGGTAATCATCTCATACATTGCAGCTATTTATGCAAGGTATAACATATGCTTATCATGGCAACACAAAAATGTTGTATTTCTACATAAATTGATTAAAGCATTACTACAACTTGGGTTAAACTTTATTTATATTGTCAGTGAACCAACGGTGACTCACGACGTCAGTAGATTGCAGAGCTTCATGAATTATGCAGTTTTCGGCTTGTCCTTTGGTTAATTTATTAATGATTTACTTCTAATATTGTAACATGTTCTCTGAATGGATATTGTTTCCGTAAGCAATTAACACTATTCAAATTAAGTTTACAATGAGTTCATGAACTTGAATTCCGAAATAGCAAACTACAAGGTTGAAAACTGAATAGAGGGAATACCGATAATGGGGGGAGGGAGAGGGAGGCAAAATTTTATTCAAACGAAGGAATTTGATCAAAATTCAAATAAAATAACTTTCATTCTACTTTAAAATTATATTTACATGTATCTCTGTCTACCAAAGTAAATTGACATATATGTCACAGAATAACACAAATCAGATTAATTCAGTAATAAAATATTTTAAAATTTATATGTATTGCTATTTCCTTACATAATTTATATGCTATATAAGATGCAGTGGTGGTATCAGTTATATGACTTGGTGTCTGTACTTTCATTATTTAAAAAAATATCTTATAATTATCCGCGGTATCTATATAAGGAGAAGATGGTACGGTATGTTTTGTAAGAATATCTAAGAGAGATTAAAAAATATTTAAGTGTCATTTTCTCCTTTTCGATAAATGTGATCATAATATGTACATTATGATTATACATTTCTGATTGTTTATATCAAAATTAATCGTTGTTAATCGCCTTTTTTTGTAGAATCAAGGAATTTCATTCAACAATTACGATTCTCTTAACTGGTCAAACTCTCCATTTATTAAAATTTAACATTTTATAACAAAAATGTTTGGTAAGGATACATTATTATATGTAGAGTTTAAACCAATACTTGGTTCCATGCATGACCAATATGGCAATTATGAAATCCAAGATATAAACCTCAATTTCAACAACATCAGAAAACTTCCTGATACAACAACCTACTTTCAATAATAAGCAATATACTATCAATAAATGTTTTTATTACCAAAAATTAATAAATGTAATATAGAAACAGGAATGTTACTAAACATAGTATTTTACCCACTAGGATGTTGAGGACGAGCATAGTTTCTGGGACCATGAGAATTTACGAATATAACTCTTCCAACTCTAAATAATTCATATGGTCTTGGATGTTTCAAAGATCCTCGTCTGTATACTTGATAAGGTCCATGATCGTATTGACTTTGGGGTGATCGACGGTGCCGTACAGGGTAGGGCTGATTCCAGTGATTATCTGATGTATCATCACCTGCTGGGTGGTAATAGTAAGGTTTGTTGTCGTAGTTCCGGTAATTTGAGTAAGTTCCTGGATCTACAGTTTCATCTTCTGTTTGTGGTTGATCTGTTCTTGATTCGTCCATATCTGTTGTTGATTGGGTTGATTCTGAAAAATCTTCAGCAACAATAGTTGTGATGCAGAAAACGGTGAGCAGAAAGGATATCTGAAACAAGTAACAGATATACTATACAGTAATTGGAATGAGAAAAATCTTGCTATAAATTTTAATCTCCTCAAAAGCTCAAATAAGACAATAATTATTAGAACTGTCATTCGTTATCCGTTGCTGCAAAAATATTTTACATCTGTTGCTATAGATTTTAATTTTGAAATCAGTACCATTAAATAAAGTGTGAATTGTACACTAGGGACAACATAATAACTGCTAATGAGGGAATTAGTGTATTTATTTCCTATTTTCCAAAATGAGATACTAAAAATTACTAAATTTGTGAGGAAATCACTAAAATTGACAATACACTGTTAAAATATTCTTTGGTTGGGCTGAAATATGTACTGTATAAGTGTTATTGTTTTATTGTTTTACCGTTACTACTCAATAAAACACAGTAAAGTTGTAAAATACTGCACAGATACATATTTTTTTTTATAATGTTAGAATCTTACCGGCTGTGGTTAAAAAATTGTGCAACTTTGGTTTTTCTATATTTCTATATTCCTTTTTATTGCATTACATGTTAATTGGCAACATCAAAATACTTTTATTAAAAACCTATAAATACATAGAGAACATAATACCTACTGTTAAAACAAGTAATTTTTTAAAGCCAATATTTTGTCTGATACTAAAATACGAAGTTCAAGGAAGTTTTTAAAACTACACTAAAATAATTATAATAAACTGAATAGACTTGTAATACTGTATTTCTACATACCTTTCTCAAGTCCATTATTGTTGTTATCTGGAAAACAGTATTATACTTTCACTATACTGATAATTCTACAACTTTCCAAAGCCTTCTGAAGTTCACTTTTAAATAATCCGGAATAAATAGAGTTCTTAATTGTTCATAATTATTAATATTTCTATTTATATGAGTTAGTTATGTTCGGTTAAAACCCGAAATAGATGTGCGGACTGGGCATGTGAGCAATGACTCATTGAAAACAATAATTGGTCTGTCTTAAAATTAAAGAGTTCTTTTTACACGTGCAGTTATTCGAACGGAAATAATTATATAGTAGTATCACTATTAACTAAGCCGTTAAAATTTATTAACTACTTCTAAGAAGGTACTGGTAATAATGGTTTAAAATAGATTTAGTATGTATATGTATTATTGGAAAATGCAATAACGCATGTTTAACGCATCTATAACAAAATGGTGAGATTACTTTTTTATGTAATTTTTATTGCCGATGTACATTTACGAAAATTTAAAGGTATTCTTATGTGATTAAACAAGTTCAGACCTGTACCAAATTCTAGTTCATTGATGTGGATTATCATTCTCTAGTCGGCACCCCATTGTTAAAAATAAATAGACAGCTTTCTTTTGTGAATTGTGAGTCTGTGTTCCTTTAATTTTTACTCCATGATTTCCTTGTGATCTCTACTGGCCACTGCACTGTTAATTAATATGAGACTGACGGAATTTGCTGTATGGTTGCACGGTGGTTACACCAAACACAAATTTTAAAGAGTTTATGTTTTAGTCATTAAGAAGTAAATGAAATATTTATAGACTCATCTAATAATTACCTTAGAATTCAGTTATTATTCTGATCATTAGAATTAGTAAGTTTCATCTATGATTTTTCGGGGGTAGGGCGCATTCAAGTTAAAGTGGGCACATTTTTACGTAATAAAAAATTGCCTGGGCACGTAAAATAATCGTATAAATGTTTCTTTGACATTTCTAAACATTTCTTCCTCAATTTTAGACCGATTTAAATGATTTATACGCCATTGGAACAAACGATGTATATAACGACTATATTTTGTTTGAATTTTCGCGAATAAACGGAATTGAAACCTGGGTGTGATTATTATAGCTCAAGGGCGCCCTAATAGTAGGGCAGGGCGTCGAAGAGGTAGGGCAGGGCGCTGCGCACTGTTAAAACGCTCTAGATGAGACACTATATTCTTTATTATCTTTCGCTATTTGTTTACTGGTGCCCAACTCCTCTACATTGCCCTTTCCCACACGACAAGATCAATTTTAAAACCTTGAGAATAATTGAAGTCCTTAAATAAATTCTACAGTACAGAATTATAATATTTTAAAATATTTGCTTCTGTCGTTGTAACTAAAAATATCATTTGCCTTTCACTCTAAAGATACACAAAGAACTCATGTGTCTCTGTAACAATTGCAGCACGTAACATCTACCAACATTTTGATCATCGAGAAAATAATATTATAGAATTGTGGTCTTCGTAAATTAATTCATAAAGCCTGCAGTTCAAGAAAAATTCGATCATGGATTTGTAAGAATATATCAAAATATTTTTATAATTTCATAATCTTCAAATAAATATTTTAGCATCAGAGAAAGGCACATATTTCGATATTTTTTTCAAAACATACGAGTTCTATAACAGTCAATACAGGAAGAAAAAATTGAAACAAAACATTTTAATATAGAAAAGAAAGCACAGCTTATTTTTATTCAGATTTATTGAATCAATACAATAAACAGAGATCTGTCAGACATCATGAAAATACAAAATGAGAGCAATGCATGTTTAAAAACATCGGTATACATAATTATAAGAGTATTGTTTGAAAAATAAAATAATAATAATTGAATCATCCTCTCAGATATCGTGGTCTATCATAACTTCTTCTTTTATTTGGATTGACAGAAATAATAAGAGGTGGTCTTCTATGACGAGATCGTTGATCAACAATATCACTTTCATAACTATCATCGTAATATCTTCCTCTTCCTCTGTAATATCGTGGTCTGTAGAAAGACTCAGATCCTTCTAAATCGTCTCCAGGATCACCAATCTGGCGTTTATATTCCACTTTTAAACCAGTGTCGGAAATAACATCTGATGATGATTCATACAAACAAATTGTGAGGAACACACAACACGGGAGAAGTAGCTGTAAAGAATGGAAATGTTTTTTAAAAGTGGAAATATATTCACATTCTTCTATGCAAGTAAAGTTCAGTGCTTAGATTTATCAGGGACTCAAAGTATCAATGGTACAATTCTTCCAGCATTTCAAAAAAAAATAATAATAATAGTAATGAAAATGTGATATTTATCTACTTTTTAAAATTAAAATTCTCATTTTTTCACTGTCGCAGACTAGTCGAACAGCTCTGACAGCAAACAAGAAATCTTATAAATTGAATTATAAATGAAATTTTGTCGTATAATAAGCTTTATTGCAAATGAACAAGTGTATTCTTCAATAAATTATGGTATCATCTCTTCAATATATTGAGGCGAATGTACTGACAAGTGAGAGTGGCAGAATGATGCATTACAGTGCATTTTTATTTATAATGGGTCTGTCACAATAATAACGACAAACTTATCAATTTAAAACTAATACCATTTTTTGGAGTTTGGTACTTACTTAACTTTGTGTTTTATAATCATAATCAATACAGTAATGAGTCTGTGTGGTGATAACTACAATTAATTATACTGAAATCTTCTTATTTTGGAAGCAATGATCCTACTTTTATACTTATGAGGAACCTGTTTTATCCAAATAAAACAGGTTTCTCATAAGTATAAAAGTAGGATATGTATACTGGAGCAAAACATTTTTCTTGCTTTTCTTAACAGAAACATGAGGGTTACCTGCAGCTAAATTGAGTTTTCTTCTTTAATCATAAAATATTAATATCTTTAGTATAAATAATTCATATTATTTTTCTTACCATCTAAAAATCACAGGTAGCTCAGATGTGGCCCTTAGAAAATGTGCTGCAAGGTAGCAAGCAAACATGGCCGAAAACAAGACAACTGCCGATATCTGAATAAAATTATTAGTCTGCTTATTTGTTGAGTGAATTTGGTTTCAATTTGATAGACACATTATCATAAACGTTTTTCTTTAAGGAATTTGCGTATTTTCGCGATATAGCAAAAGGAAGCAACATGATTTTTCAATTTCAAGCCGTTTTGTGCTACATTGTAGCATTTCTGTAAATCAAAATATCTCTTAAACGGTTGAATAAAAAAAATGTAAAACTTTTTTTAAAGTTCCCTAATAATGGAAAGTACAAGAAAACCACGGAAAATTGTAAATTCATTATCTGCAGGTAACCCTTTAAAATATTTATCCAGTAAACAATAATAATTCATCTCCAAATATTGAAATACATCCTTACCTTAATATAACAGATCATCGTTCACTGCGAATATAAGTCTTATTTCAGTGAGGATTGGTTGTTAAATGATAAATATTGCTAGGAAGACCAAAATAATATAATTTGTATATCCTTTACTTAATTGACCATGAACTTATTCTTGAAATGCTTGTGGCGAAACTATTATCTCCATGACTACATTAACCACAGGATATACTGCAATTCTTTCAGAGAAATATATTCAGTGGCATAGATAGTTTAATATGTACTTTTGTTTATATGACTTTTCAGAAAATGGGAACTTCATATTATTCAGTACTAAAATAAATCATTTAAAATAATAAAATTGAAAAGCATAAATATATGACTTGGAGTCATAATTATATCTATACCTGCTGCTTAGATAAACGATTACTCAAGAGCCAGTCAAAAAGACTGTGTATACACTGCACATGGTTTTATAGTTGGAATAAATAGTAAAGATAGTGAAACAGAAAGTAGAAGGTTACAATGTGTGGAATCATAGTTCAGTAGTTGTTTAAGTTTATACTTACGAATTAAAGCTTTAGCCTCTTGATTTAAACAAATACACTAATAACTGAAAGGATGTGTGATCAGCTGTAATATTAAAGAAAACGCAATTTTATAAAATATTTTACACCGATAAACTATGAGAATCTTAAAAAAATTGAACATTTTTTCACGCTAGAACGACACTGATTCAGATAGTTTTAAAATATACAAATAGAAGAAAACTGTGGAGAATTGATACCCACTATACAATTCTCACGGTAATTTAAAATTTTTAAAAAGCTGCTCTTTCACTATATAAACGTTTTAATGTCGCATAAACGTTTTAATGTCCTTAATATGTAATATTTTCCAGTTTTTTTTTTTTTTTAATTATTTGTAAACTCTTAAAAGTAAGAGGAAATGTTTAATAAAAGAAATCCTTCTTTTTGGAAGAAATTTTGACAGAAAAGAACATATTTTAAATAATTTCAAGGAATATTTTTTATGTTTCTTTATCTTTTACTGAATAATTCAGACATTCCTATTGTGTGTTGTAGTAACGCGTATAGTTCTGTATTAACATGAAGGAGGTATAGACCAAGATGTTTTTAATATCCTATTCTCATTTTATTACGGAGTATGGGAGAACAGCAGGACACACGCCTTTGAATTTTTTTAAATATATTATGTTATTTTCGGTATACACTTTACAGATTATTTTGCTGGTTATTTACATCGATGTTCTTTGAATAGTTATTGTTTGTTTGTTTGTTCTGTAAGTAATTAACACTTGAAATTCAAGTTCACAATGAGTTAATGAACTTGAAATCGGGAGTAGTAAAAGACAAGGTTGGAAAATTAAGAAGTCGGGAAATTCCAGGCGAAAAGAACCTAAAAATCATATTCTCAGAATATATCAGCACAAGAAATCTTCTGGTTGATCATTCTGAAATAATAATACAGAATGTTTGGAAGGCTCTTTGAAGAGTGACGATATTATAAAAATTTAAAGAGTGACGATATTATCAAAGAAGTTCGAATAAAAATTCGAACTTCTGTCATGCAGTAAAAGTTATAATTATGTACACCTGATGGTCATTGTTTACTTGATTTTGACTCTTTTATAATAAATTATTTATTCCTTAAGATTACTGTGAGTACTGGTATATGAACATATACTCATATACTCGAAGTTTGAAAAGTTTTTCATTTTAAATAATAATAATAACTTGATGAAGTAGATTATGATAGTAATTTTTTTAACCAAACCGACATAACCTAGAGCACTGTTCTCAAAAAGTTGTCGTTTAGTCAGAGCAAATTCAGTATGATATTATGGTTTTATAACTTTTCAATAATAGAATGAAAGCTTCATTAAATTTCTTTTACTGTTTTATTACGAAAAATATACATAAATATCATTTGTGACAAGAGGAGAACATAAAATATTATCCACTGGGGTTATTTGGACGAGCATAATTTCTTGGACCATGAGGATTTACGAATATAACTCTTCCAACTCTGAATAACTCTCTTGGTCTTGGATGTCTCAGTGAACCTCTTCTGTATACACGATAATGTCCATCATCGTATTGACTTCGTGATCCCCAATATGTCCTATGGTATCGTGGATAGTTGTATGTTGGTTGATGCCAGTGATAATTGTAACCTTGGTTCCAATAGTTATATCTTGGCGCCCTGTAATTGTTGTAGTAATATCCTGGGTTGTAATAGTAGGGTCTGTTGTAGTAGTTTGGGTAATATGAATAAGCATCTTGATCTAAATCATCATCTGTTGTTAGTGGTTGTTCTGTTGTTGATTCTTCCAGCTCTGTTGTTGATTCTGTTGTTCCTATTTCTTCCGCAACAATTGCCGTGATGAAGAAGATACCCATCAACAAAAATGGTATCTGCAAATATGATAGAAATATATACTGTTAGGAGTAAACTCAAAGTTTAAATAATTTGATCCATAAGTGCACAAAGTACATTAACAAAAAGCATGGATCAGAAATAATGAAATAATATTTCACCACTTTGCTTACATAAATTATAATTCTTTCATTTTTGTTAGGGAAATTAAAATCTCATTATCTATTCACATTCGTGATGTTATTCAACATCAAGAGAATGTAAATAATGTAACAGCTATATACTGCTGTGCATAATATATTCTTAACGAACTATGATCTTACATAATGACTTTTTAAACTTTATAATGATTTCTTGTAAGAATAATATTAAAGAAAATATGATTCCTTACTAGCGTTTGAAGAAACTACTTGTTATTTTTATTATATTGTATTTCTAATAATCCTAATTCGATCAATACATATATTGCTCATTTTATTGTTATATTATTTGCTGGGATAAATGCTCAATAATACATGAAGAAGAATGTAACTTGAAGGATCATTGGGATTTTTCTGATAATATCTAAATATTTTTACAATTTAAATTATTGCACTTTTAAAAGAGTGTATAAAACATAATAGTGGATGTGGATGAAAAATGAGGAGTGTTAAAAATCCTATGGAAGAGTTTATCATGTTTTCATGAGAAGTAAAATATACGAGTAAACTAATTACTCGTATATTATATTAGCAGAGGAATGTAATACGAAACAGTATAGAAATTAGTGTTACTTCTATACTGTGAACCATATCCTAAAATATAACTTTTGAATATTAAGGAAGAAATTTCAACTTACCTTTTGCAGTTTCATGTTGGCTTTTGAAATACTGATGTGTTTTCAAGACGCAGACAATTCAACAATAACTCTTGTAAATCTCCTCAAGTTCAGTTTTAAATAATCTCGAGAGAAGGGAGAACGTAATTGCTCGAATTATTAATATTTATATTTCGACCATTTTTCTTTGACTATCAGGTCAAAACTCCCAAAACCAAGTTATGACTGGACTTCTGCTTAGGATGACTCATGAAAAGTTTTTTTTACTATATAGTAATTATCCCCTGTCTTCAAACTCAAAAGGTTTTCCCCCAAAAGTTTAATTATTATGAAGAAAAATATAGTAAAATGGTTTATTACTATTCACTACACCATTACAGTACATTAATTGCTTCGGAACAGCAATGACGTGTAAAATAGATGCAGTACATTACATAGCAAAATCTACGAGGGGCGGTTGAAAGTACATGTAAAGCACACTATCCCACGAAATTAGAATCACTGAAGGTAGAGTAATAAACTTGGTCTTGTCCAGTAGCGACGTGACCTAAGTTTCGTTTAAAGGGTTACCTCCAGAACTGACTTTTCTGATATTATAACATAATATTAGTCTTCTTGATATAAATAACTCATATTATATTTCTTACCTCCCAAAAATAACTGGTTGTGGAGATATTCACCTTAAAAAAAATGCAAGAAATAAGCTATAAGGTAGCGGAACAAGCGTGGCCCAAAACAAGACAACTGCTGATATAATTATGAATAAAATGATTAATTTGCATTATTTTCAAGTCAGTTTTACTACTACTTAATAAATATGTGTTCTGATATGTGTTTTTCAGCGAATAATTTGCATATTTTCGTAAGGCATAGAAATTAAGCAGGTCGATTTGTGCTACCTTGTGAAAAATCTATCGATTATATAAATATCTGTTGATCTGTTGGGTCAATTTTTTTTTGCAAAGTTCCTTAATAATACAAGGTACAAGAAAATCATAGAAAACCGGAAATTCATTATCTGCAGGTAACCCTTTAATACTGGATGATATCTAAAGTATGATCAGTTCTTTTCATCACTGAGAGAGAGAAAAAACAGAACAAACCAACCAGTTAATCATTCCTTTGCTATCACTCGAGAATGTGGCCTCTTATAATATCATTTGTCCCGACTTCTTTTTCTTTAACAATGGCACCCCTACAAGTAATAAACCGTTGGGATAACTCTATTGATTCTGTCTGCGTTTCTTTTATTTTAGTCATTCCCTTCTTTTCTATATACGTGAGAATTAGTATAGCTGTACATTAATATTTAAATAAGGGATCTAATACTAGCTGCTGCCTTTCTTTTTTTATTTCCCATCCTGCTGTGTTTTAGTAGGGTCAATTCCATGGATGCCACTTTACTCTGCTGCAAAGTGTTTTGGAGGGAGTTGAGACTAAAGTGAAGAAGACAAGAAAAGTTACTTAAAACACTTCTTTGACATGGTAGTGTTGCTTTCAATATGACGTCACCTTCGCAAACTTTTTTAAAAGTGTTCATGTTTTATTTATTATTTAGATGTCAAGCAAATGGCTACAGGAGAACAATATGTTATTGAAATGTTACGACGGAGGCTAAGTGGCATTTTTCTTCGATTTAATAGTCTGTTTGGGTTTAAAGGGACTGGACAGCCATTTATATTTGACTTTTATTAATTTATTTATCTAAGGCATATATAAATACAATTAAA
>JAQIWE010001858.1:0-14519 GCA_034698565.1 Campodea plusiochaeta
TACCTATTTTTGGAAGTTTAAGACCGTATTTTATTACCAAAACACTATGGAAGCAACTTCTAGCCTCAGAAACAGTATTTGATTAGTGTTGTATATTTTCCCAAAATTTATTTTTAGGGTAGATTTCTATTATAATTTCCCAAGTCTTTGTTTAGACATTAAAATTTATTTTTACATTTTTAATTTGAACTAAATAATTTTATTTATTTATAGCGTAACTATTATTAAATGCATGTTCGCTGTTTGTTTGAGCGTGTTTCAGCAGAACCAAGAAAATGACTATTCATCAGGGTAGGTTCAATATTAAATATATACCCAAATTTATTAAACTACCGGTAAAAGTAAATTACCTGCTAATAGATGTTTGTAACAAAACTTTTAAAACCTATTAAAACGATGTAAATCTAATTTTTATTACAATTTTTGTAATAAAAATTAGATTCATATCACGAATCTATATAATAAAAGTGAAAGTGTATATTTATGTTTCCTATACAATCTTTCATTTTTGTATTAATCATGATATATCTTCGTAAAATGTTCAATTCTATCAAGCTGAGGTTCGCCACAGGGTTTTCGTTTCGTTTCAGCATAAAAAAAACTAAATTTAGGGTTATTTGGTTGATTTTTATGAAAATTTATGAACTGGTTCCATAGTTCAAATTTCATATTAATTAAATGATTTTAACTAACGAGGGAAGTACCCGAGGTGAAACTCACAAATTAAAAAAAAAAAATTACACAGTATTCTTGGAGGTTCATAGTGCTTCATTGTAAAGCCATTCGACCCACTACTCAAAATTAACGGAGAAAATAATTTCCAAAGTTTTGGTATTTCAAAACTGAAATTTTCTTATGGCAAATAACGTGGGAAAATATTGATTTTGCAGGGCGGCCCCCCTGCAAATTTTAAAAATGTGTGTGGACAATGTTTTCATCAAACAAGACTTGTCAAACATCGTTTGATTGCATGTTTGTCAAGCACTGTTTGATCATCTATGCTCTCCATTATATAAATGAGGTTGCCTAACAAAGAACTTACCATGAGGGGCATCCCAAAAGTAAGTTTCCCTACCTCAGAAAAATTGGACCTGTTGTTGTCGATTGCATTGAAACTTGCAGGAAAGTTTCTTTGTTTTATAATGACAATATGTTTTGGTCGAGAAAATTTTTGCACCAGCCATTCCTTCAGACGTTTTATGAAAGCATGTCTGAAAAAAGCTTGCCTAATTATGAAAGGACTCTAATTCAGTTTCATTTCCCCAATAAAAATAATCCAGCTTTGCTAGAAACGTGTAACTTGAAGGACAGCTTTATTTGGATTTTCTCACATGACGTGCCAATTTTGAAAACTTTAATAGCAGTAGTTTTTAAATCCGAGACCTAAATGTGCGAAAGAGGCGTAAATGTGTCTTTTGAGAACATGTCCAATTGTGAAATGTGGGCTGTAATCTGTTTTTTAACCATCAAAATGGAAAAATGTATCGAATATCAACAATTAACTTAAAGATGTTTAAAGAAAACAGTGTATAACATGTTCAAAATTGTCAATTGAATTGTAAGGAATGATTACTTATTTCGACGACAAGTCAACAGAGTGCAGTAACGACATCGAAGTTTAGTTAATTTACGGTACTGGGCCTTCCACTTCGAGCTTCATCTTGAATATCCATCAGACAGTCAATAAACGACGAACTATTTGAACATGTATAAGCCTACACTGTTTTCCATAAACGTCTTTAAGTTGACTGTTGATACATTTTTCTTTTTTGAAATTTAAAAAACAATTTCAGCTCACATTTCACAATTGGACATGTTCTGAAAGGACATTTAGGCCTGTTTCGCATGTTTAGGTCTCGAATTTAAAAACTAGGCCTACTGCTATTAAAGTTTTCAAAATTGTCATGTCACATCAGAAAATTCAAATAAAGCTGTCCTCCAAGTTACACGTTTCTAGAAAAACTGGATTTTTTTAAACTGAATTAGAGTCCTTTCATAATTGGGCACGCTTTTTTCAGACATGCCTTCATAATATGTGGTGTCTGAAGGAATGGTTGGTGCAAAAATGTTCTTGAGCAAAATATATATAGTCACCATAAAACAAAGAAACTTTCCTGCAAGTGTCAATGCAATCCCACAACTGGTTCGTTTTTTCTGAGGTAGGGAAACTTACTTTTGGAATGCCCCTCGTATATTATGTTAATATTTATTATTGATGATTCTTTTCTTTTTTATATAAGCAAGGAACTAATAAATCTATTTCTTCGGCATGATATTTGAAAGTACCAGAAAGTTTTATGTTATGCACTGAATAAAACGTACTTTTTTACAGTATTGAATAAGCCCTAATAATATTATTTATTACTCTATTTGACTGAACCCCAGAACTTTAAAATATCTCATACTTTTATGTATTATACAAATATTTTTTCCTTGTAGGCCTACTATATGTACAATAATCTTTCCAGATTTTTTTGCCCATTTCTAGTACCGTAAGCTGAACTTGTGAGAAAAACATTGCAAAACTTCCAAGGACATAAAAAAAATGTCTTGAAAAAAATAAGCGTCAAAATAATACAAAAATGATTCAAAAAAGTCTTTGGTGTTCTTGTAACTGCCCCTGATCACAAGTAATTTGACTTGAAAGTCGAGCACAGTGTGTGATATGATAAAAATTAAAATTCTGTTAAATGAACTTGATTGCAGTCGTCTAGCCTATGTAGCAAAAGCAGATCTTGCACTACAACAATGTCTAAATAGTCTGCTGTTATTGGGGATTATAATGAAAATTAATTGCATAATCTCTAAAAAATGTTTTTCTGGTTCATGATTTGATATTCACTAATTTATTCCATTATTAATTTCCAGCTGGTTCATCTCTACGTGGGCGCTTCAACTATATCCATAACATTATGGAAATTCCACATGAAATGATCCTTCAGTTTCCTCAAGTATTGAAATGCAGGGAGAGTCGTATGAAACACAGACATTTATTTCTCAAGTCTTTAAATCGTGACCAGTTCAATCCAGAACAAGAAGGGTACATTTCACTCAATGACTTAGTAACCTCATCAGACACACACTTTTGTACAAAAGTAGCCAAGAGTTCTACACATATTTTTAATCAGTTCATTAAAACGTTATAATATCACAGTGCAAATCATTTGTATTTATAATAGTGGGGACTCATATATACAACTCTGCTTGATCACAATTTCAACATGTTACAATTATATATTCCACTTGAAGAAACATAATTGGAGTTTTTACTTGAAGAAGGCTGGCTTTTATAAACATTTTTTTAACATCCTGCCTGTCGAGGATTTAGTCATGAAAATTTGTAGTCAACAGTAAAAATCACTTATTATAAATATAACTCAATAACAATGCATTATTATCATGAATTCCTAAAACCAGTTCAAATGTTTTCTGACATACAAATTTTACTGACACTGAAGAATGCAGAGATTTGTTCTTTTATTCTACAATATTTTACATGTATAACAAATTAACAATATCAATTAGTAATATATATAACTAAAATAATGGAAGAGAAATCAGAATGTAATTCTGTATTGAACATAATTATATCCTAAAAAAAAATGGAGCAGAAATTTTAAAATGCTGAAAAAAGAATAATAGAAAAATTAATTTCACAATACATTTGATGTGGCAGAGTTCCAAATAATAGTTGATATAATTTATAATTTCAAGTAGGAAAAATCATGTTGTTTTACCAAGATCGAGTTTTTTTTTCAGTATTCTTGCTGAATGGTATATAGCTGAATCAATTAATCCAGCAACCGTAAATATTCCTCCAATTATTGCACAAACACCAGTGAAGAAGTGACCCAGAGATCTATAAAGATCAGAAAGAACATCTTACAGGTTCAGAGTAACAGAATTCATGTAAAATATCATGTGTCACTAAATTTAAATCATATGTCGCTAAATTTTCAGTGACACATGATTTATAAAAAAAAAATGATCAGTATATTACAAGCTGATCGCTGGTAATAAGCTCCAAAAAATTCTTGCTGACGTCATTATAAGCAGTGATGTCATAATTACCAAATTGGGAGGCTGTATCTAAAAAAAGTCTGGGCTCATTGCACTCTTTCCAAAAATCATTAAAAAATACCAAGAGTAATAATATAAACAATTACAGAAAAATAGAGCTCAACCTAGACTGCACATTTAATAGATTTTCAAAAATTTATGTTTTTTAGTTACTTAAATACTTACTTTTGTACTTAAATGAACAGTAAGCACAATTCAGGATAGACAATCGAGGGTACAACCTACCTGTATTTAAATGGTTTGAATATGGTTATTTGCAAGGGTGGTTTTAGAGGGGGGTGGGTGAGGTCACCCCCCCCCCTCCCCTTTCAAACTCCCAAAACTGCCTGTGGTAAGGTGAAGCAAGAATATGTCCGTTAATCTTCATCAACTTTTGGCTGGTTGACTTAATTCCCTTTAAACTTTTATATCCCTTAATAATCTACTGTCTGATTTAAGAATCCATTTTTCATATATAGTTATTTGCAATTTTGTGAATGAAGTTCATTCCTAAAAGTATAAATAGTACGGAAATGGAACCATGAGCTTTACACCATTTATAGTTTTTAAAAAGACTCGTAAATCAACCACTATAAAATAGCGTATCAGCTGCCGTTTGCATATATGTTTTTAAATCTCAAGTGTTGTAAGTACTGACAGCTCCAGAAAACTAGCAGGTGTCGATCTATTAACATTAAGGTTTTAATTCATTTTAATTTATCATATACCGGTTTAGCTACCACAATGCCTTATTGGTGTTATAGATTTTTATTAACCTAAATCTTTTTAAAACATTTTATCTGTAAAAAAAATATTTTTCTTTTCTAAATTAGGTTATTGTATCTTACTTTTCTCTTTCTGTGTACTTGACCATCATTGGTGTAAGTTCATAACTGAAGAATACTCCTGGCATTCCATTTTCTCCACTCATTATAGAAACAATTTTCTCATGTCTTGTAACTGAGAATTGATTAGTGTATAATGTGAAACCATCACTTCTTGAATAACATGTAGGAACAATCTTGATGTAATACTGAAACATTGTTGATTCTGGAAAAAATAAGGGAATTTTTTTATTTTAATTTATAGTAAACACTGGGACAACAAGATTGTGTCTTTGGAGACTATATACATTCACTGGAGCTGAGTACAGGGGAACCACGGGCTGAGCACCATCAATGTTGAACTCGTTTCAAAAGGCCCCTTTTGCAATTCATTATTAGGGTCCCCCATTACGTGGTCTCGCATTAATTGTTAATAAAATTGTTACCAACACCATCATTATAATTATATTCATTCATTCTAATAATTTTGGATAAAATTATAAATAATGCATGGATCGATGGATGGACTGAGTCTAAGTACCAGTAGAATTATTTATTTACGTTTTCTTTACTAAATGACTATAATGCTGAAAAGTAATTTATAACCAACTGAGATAATTATGAGAGCTTTTTATTATGTTCTAGTTCTAAAACTCTTTAAAAAATAATTTTTGCATTTGTAATTTAATAAATAAAAATCTCCCTCCAAAATTGTAAATAATGAGGAAGTTGTCCTCATGACCCCCTTCCTGTGGACACCCCTGACTATGAGAACTACTGTAAAATCCTGACAAAACCGCATAATAAACTCGTACAAGTCGAAAATATTTTTAATTTTGCATAGATTGTGTTTAATTATTATTATTATTATTATTATTATTATAATTAATAAATCCACTCAAAATTATTTAAAACTACAAGAAAATAGCTGCACGCTTTTGGAAACTTATTGCCTTCAGCTTCTACCACTCGCAGTTTGCATCGCTTATCCTCCCATTATGAACGGTTTTTAGTGTGTGAAGCAACGCTAGATGTCACTAGGCGTACTTTGTACGAGAAACTTCTACTGCGCAGTTCCTCTGATCATGAACGACTGGAACTTTTTACTCAGTGAGCGGTGCTGCCATCTAGCGAACTCTCACGAACTATATGAAATTCGAAGAATACCCCATTCAAACTCTATGGTATAGAGGCTCCAGGGTTCAGTACAGAGCTAGTACACCTCGAGGAACAATACCGTGTTATTTTCCCTATATCCATGATTTGACCTTGAGTGGCATTTTACTTACTGGATCAGTCTGTTCGCAACCTTGAGCAGGTAGCGATCCTAGTGAGTGGTGCAGCAAACTATGGAAATTGAGTTTTAAGGGAAACTGCATGCAGTACCGTAAATACCCAACAGATGGCACAGTGGTGCTGCCACCTTCTGACTGGATCAAGAAACAAAATAGGCGATTCTCATTTTCGTTTCTCTACTAGATGTAGGCTATTAACTCTGTGCACAGGGGATAAAGAGGAAAGAGGGCTTAGCAGAAAAAGAGATAAGAAAGTGCATTTATTATCTCGTGAGCTACAAAAGTAGACCTCCAAGAACCATCCTACGGATAAACTTACGGCTGCTATTCACACCCACTGAGTTATAAACATATTGCTTATAAACGAGTGAAAGAAAATGTAAGTTAAGTCTAACTGTTAAAGAAGTGTTTAGTTATCACCTGTTGTAGACCTACCCGGTACTACAGGCTAGTGTTTCCAATATCTTACGGACCTAAACTGGTTATGTCTTCTAACTGTTTTGGGGGATACTTTACTATCATCCCGGGTCTATAAAAGCGCTTTCAGAACCGAACCTAATATGAACGTAACCAAGAATGGAGATTGACCTATCCGAGAATGGAGATTGACCAATCCGAGAATGGAGATTGACCTATCCGATCGACACAGGATGGTACCAAAGTAAACCCCTGTTTTAACAGGTAAACCCATTCATGACTTGCACTGTTGTCTGTGTCGTAGACTCAGACAAGAAGGGGAATAAAAATGAAACTGAGATTGACCTATCTGGGACTGGATATTGACCTATCCGAGACAGGAGGTTAACATATCCAGGCAGAGAAAGCTAAGCTAACTAAACCTGACCTTACCCTCCCAAGAAATCATAACTTAGTTTTATTTTTTAGGGTTCATTTTTTCCCCGCTATCTTGCCCGTGTGGACATTTCTTTTGAAACTGGAGATCTGATATTTCAGTATTTATGTTAAACTTCAATCCAATATAAAACACTTCTGAAAATTTCAGATCTCTTAAGTGTTTTTGAGCAGGATTTATTGAAAATGACGTTTTTCCTATCTTATAATACAGGCGGTGTAAAAATTTAGTTATTCGATGACGTCATGCAAAAGCTATTGTTGACCACTTGTTTGGGTGGTTAAAATTTTGTGTTTTCTATACAATTTGCAGGTTGGTCAAAGAAGACAAATAAGTCAACAAAGGATTATCAATTATTGGAATGTCAGAAACACCCTTGATGGGTTAAACAATTTGGGTCCATAAGATTTTGTATAATGCAAATGGTTTACTAGACCTATAGGCCTACCTTGCATGCAATGCCATACCATTTGTACTGTACAGTCTGTACTTAGCACATTTTGACAGTTATCCTCAAACAAAAGGATCAATGTTGTTTACTATTGTAAAGAAAACTTTTGCCTGTCAAAATTGTCAATTTTGCTAAGTCCAAATGGTTTTCATCTTTGCGATAAAGGTATCGTAGTTACTACAGTAAGCTACAAACCGTTTTTAAAGTCCCACAACCACTGTTCGAAAAGTGCAACTGATGTTATTGCCAGTGTTTAAAAAAAGCGGTAATTGGCGTCCATTGGCAACAAAGGAAAATGGGTGGGGAGTACAATGATAATCGAGGCCCCCCAACTTCCGAGAATAGATATTGACCTACCCGAGAATAGAGATTGACCTACTAGAGAATGGAAATTGACTTAATCTAACCTGACCAAACCTTACCTAACCTAATAACCTTATAGTTTTATTAAGTTTTATAATACTGAGACAGACCAGGACTTTATTTAAAATCTAATCACAAAATGATTTAAGAAAACATGGTTCCGGACTAAAGTTTTCAATAAAACCTGTTTTTTCATTTGCTATATTTCTCCATTGCTAATAATTAAAGAGCGCATCAGAAGTCTATCTTTATAGTATTTCTTCCAAGAGCCGTAAATCCTGTTATAAAACAGCTCGGATCCCTTTGTTAGAAGTTACCTTATTGTAAATTTCATTGTGTAAACGTCCTTAGCAAGTATTACTTTTAGCAATGAGCTAAACAACGTGTTAATTCAACTGTGTAAGGTTACATACTTCATAAAGTTTTTGTAAATAAATTACACCAATTATTACGTACGTTGATGATTTATAAAGAAAGAAAACAAAGACGCTTTAGAAAATAGTTTATTGATTTCGTAAATACTTTACTATTATAGTTGTGTATTATGTTTCGAAATTTTTCGATAATAAGAATGTTAATATCCTATTATGATAATAAGAATGTTAAATACAAGTCAATAATAATTGCAGTATTTTGAAAATGGGCGATGTTCCCGAAACATGTCAATAAAACAACAATCTGCTGGAATGGTTTAAAGATATTAATTTTATATCATCTTACGTCAAATGTTAACGTCCAGCACATCATCATGAAAATTTACGTATTACATAAAAATGTTAATATTTAGATGGTTTTACCCCTAGCGGTTGATATAATAACAATAAAATCCAAAGAAAAATTTTGGCAGATGTGGGAATCGAACCCGACACGAACACCTTAGCCACTCGCCCAACCTGCCCCACCGGTCATCTTCATATTTTAAAGTTATAACTAACGAATACTTAAATACTACCATTGTAAATACTAATCATCTAAATATTAACATTGTATATTGTCCCCATTTGCTTTCTCTGTAAATGATAATAAGCATATTTTTTTATCGAAGAAAACTATATTGTGCACAATTGCACAAGCATTGGTACATTAGGCTATCATAGAAGAAAACAGCAGAAAACTTGCAGATTAAAAATGTCAATCTAAAATTATAAAGTTATTTCTAAAATATTAATTTAACTAAAAAAACGTAAGCCTAGAAAGGTTCTGGTATAAGTAGCAGAATAATTGACGTTTTCACCAAACAACGTAAAAAGCAGAATGACAATAAATTGAAACCTGTAATTTCAATATTTTTCAAATATTTGTAATTTAGAATATCATTTGTAATTTAGTGTATGCTTATGGTCTATATATCCAACCATTATGTACGAAATTCTAATAAACCTTATGCACTATGTAAAAATATCGATTTTATAATTATTATGTCACCTTGACTTTTATGAATGATCATATAATAGCCTAATAAATCAATGTTTTGATTGTTAGTGTGAAATATTTTCGACCAACATTATTTTCCTATCAGTTTTGACCGGAAAATAGCAGCAAACTTGGGGATTCTGATGTGATAAATAAAGAGAAATTTCATCAAGTTCGTTATTGTCATAATCAGATAATAATTTTACTGAAGTTTATTCATTAGCATGTAGCTGCTGGGGACCATCTTGTAAGTTGATAAAACATTCTAACAAAAACAAATAGCAGGAAATTAAAAGTCTATTCACAACACTTTATAAAAGATGAAGCAATGCGAGAATGTGCAGTGGCGGTGTATTATTAATAGTGGGGAACTGGCAGATGGAGAAAGTAAATATTTTGAATCCTTGAGAATGTCGTAAGGGTCTCTCGTCTCTCCCCGTCTCCCGAGTCTTTTCTGTAAAAATGCATTTGAGCGATTTTGGGTTTTTGAGACCTTGACCTCCCAGACTGGAGATTGAGGTTGACCTATTTGAGAATGGAGATTAACCTAACCGACAATGGAGGTTAACCTATCCAAGAATGGAGATTGACCTATCTGAAAATGAAGATTGACCTATCAGAGAATGAAGATTGACCTACCCGAGACTGGATATTAACCTACCTGATGCAATAAATTAACCTGACCTAGCTAAACCTTACCTAACCTCACCTAATAACTTAACTTGAAATAATAACGTAAGGAAATTGGGGAGGATGAAAATAGTGCACTAGGATGAATAAGGGGTCTCTTCTGAACTCATTACTGCAAAAACATTTGTAATTTTAAGGAGGGAAGTACCTTTTATCGCTAAAGTGCATGTATACCAGTAATTTAATCTGTTTATGTCTAGATCACAGAGCTAATACTATACATCTAGAGAAACGAAAACGAGTAGGCCTATTGCCTATTTTGTTTCAGGATCCAGTCAGTAGGTGGCAGCACCTCTGTGCCATCTGTTGAGTAATTGCAGCACTGCGAACAGTTTCTGTTTCAAGTCGGTTTCCATGGTTTGGTGCACCACTGACTAGGATCTCTACTTCCACAACGTTGCGAACAGCGGGTCAATATCATCTGGCGACTGGATCCAGTAACTAAATTGCTACTCAAGGTCAAATCATGCGATACATTGATATAAGGAAAATAACACTATCGTTTCTCTAGATGCAATAACTCTGTGAGTATTCAGAACTAGCGTTTTTCAGTAACTTGAAATTATCCAATCATTACAAATTATACATTACTGCATGCACAACTTCTCTGCCTCCATTTTTAGAGGGTTTTTAAAACAAATGGAAAATTTTAAGCTACAGAAAAACAGTAAATATGGACACTCGCATCCAACTTTTGTCTCACCAATTTCTCCAGCTTCTACTTTGATTAAAAAAATAGAGTCAGACTCTGTATCACCTCTGACTTTACAATTTGTCATAATTATGTTAGCGTGTTACTCCTTGAAGATTATTATTATCGAAAATTCTGTTAACACTGCAACAGTCATTTTTGCATAATAATGGCACAAAAGCTAGTTAATTTAAATTTAATGTGGGAACTAATAATAAAATGTAAAGTAATTTAAACTTAACTATTGTTTATAACAAATAGTTGTGATTATTTTAATGTTCTTTATTTTTCAAGTATCAGCAAACTGCAAGTGTTGTGTGGCTGTAACAAGAACAGATCTGATTTAATGATAATATCACCAAATAATCAACAACTGTAATGCAATATTGATTAACACAATTGAAAACATAAGACTGAGGAAATGGATTTTGGAGTAGCTGTACGCAGGTAACATCTAAAAGTTCATGCACATATTATAGCACAACTTAATATTATTCAACAACCATTCAACATTATATAGCTTTAAAGAATATCTAATTTTTTTTAGATTTATCTCATTGTACAGGAACCAATTTAATAATATAAACACATTGTCATTGTAACATAATTATATTAACCAAGTTTAATAATATGAACGTTACAACAGTGTCAGTGTAGCAAGTTCTTTGCCAACTTAATGAACTTAACAACTTATAGATAGTAAAAAAAATATTCAAAGACACAGAATCAGTGCTGGTATTAATCTCATTGTAAAATGATGATATATTATCAATGTGACTACTTTTGCGTAAATTCAATACTAGATGTGAATAATCTTATTTGTGCACAGATAAATTGGTATACTATATACCTATAGATTACTTCTCAAGAGAATCATTAAACTAAAACAAAGAACTATTTATAAGTAGAGGTCAGCATTTTGTTTTGACTTTCAAAATTTATGTTATAGTGTCACTTAAAAAAATATAATTTAAAATTTTATGTGATAACACAGTAATTTTTCAAATTATGACATATTTGCAAAAAAGTTCTCATGCCTATTAAAAATGCCACATTCAATAGAAAAAAACATTTTTGAAATTTGTCATCATAGTGTACTTTCTGATTTTTCTTATACATTATACATTTTATATTTGACACTACAATTTCTTAAATTATGCAAACTTGAAATTTCTTTTGTTAAAAATAATGTAATATTAAAATATTTTGTTTTTGTAGACCATCTCTTTAATTTAAAATTTGTAGCTATACTTGTATTTAATTTGGAAAATTGCTAAAAAAAAATTTCCCATAATTTCATTTTGTTTCAGAGGTAGTGCTCATTTGCGCTCCATTGGTTCTAGTCACAAGCATCTGAATATTATAGTCAGCCAATTGAAAGAAACAAAAGACTTATTTAAATCCTTCATAGCTGCTAATGATAGAGCAGCTCAAGATATTTCGAAGTGGGCAAAGTTTGGTCCTGAGAATGAATCTATAAAAGACGTTTGTTGTCAGCTAGCAGATCTCATTTCATTTTGGACTGATGTGCAGAAAGATTATGCAGGTACTGTAGATAATCACTCACTGATAGGTTTTAAATAATATTTAGTTTTGATTCTCTACTGATGAATTTAAAAAATATATGAAAAATTCATTGATCTGTTTTGTTCCATGTATCAGTCTAGGATATTTAATTTTTTTAAATCAAGTGCTATTTTTATTTGTTAATACAGATGAGTAGCTTTGCCTGCAAATTTACCATATCCATTTCACAAACGAGTTTATAACTACAGTTATGCTATGATCATATATTTGGGAACATAAAATTAATGTGTGGAATTTATTTGTATGTTACTTTAAAATATTTATGTTTGAACTTGAAGAAATGATTTATTCATCATTACGCTATGACTAATTCATGTTTCCTTATTCACTTGTGTGTTTATATTTTCCAGCTTGTCTTAAAGATTTTCGTGTTCAGTTTGAGCGTATATTGGAAGGTCAGAAGCAAGTAGTAAAAGCAAAGGAGAATTTAGTTTCATGTGAACAGAAGAGAGTTAAATTAAAGAAAGATATTCAGAAAGCAACTGAGAAATCTCGAACTACAAATAATATTGATGAACTCAGGGAAAACTTATCAGAAGCAGAAAAAGCTGCAACATATGCTCAGTTAGAAAGTAAGTACTTTGCAAAACAAATTCAAATAATAATTTACAAATCCTCATTAAAAACTTAAAATTAAAAAAATTGAATATATTGTTTATTCTCTAAACTGTAGAAACATATTTTTTTATTATTAGAAAGTTAAATCACATAATAATAATTTATCTTTCACATTTATTTAAGCAGAATTATTGATATTGGTTCAGTTTAACTTGTTTCATTATTAGTATTAAGTTATAATAAATCAGTGTTAATATTTCATTTTGTTTGTTTGTAGTGCAAGAGGTATATAAGGAGAACGAGAGTGTTAAAAGTATTCGTTTGAAGCAAGCTTTTCAACGTCTCTCAGATGCCAACATATCTCTAGCTCATAAATGTAATATTGTATTTAATGCACAGAAGAAGATAGCCAATGAACTCATTACATTCACTAGTAGTGATATGCACCAAGCAAGATATCAAGGTCAGTTCATGTTATACACCGTCTCAGTAAACCATTGACTCTCATGTTTTGTAAATTACATGTTCAAGATTTGAATGTTGTCATAGCTAAAAAAATATTAATTCCTTTCTTGATGTGGTTAAGAATGACTTATGTATAAAATGAATGTCAAATTTTAAAACAGTTATTCAGCTAGTTCCCATCATATGTCTCGTAACCACATGGTACATTTTTTATGTTATAAAATGTTATATCCTTTCCTTTGATACGGTAAAGTTGTATAATTAAGAGGATTTTTTTACTTTATAAGGCTATCTATTCATAATCAGTGAAACCTTTTTGTTGTAGCAAACTGATATCATATGACTTGATTCTGAATTATTTTTAACTATATCTTATTCTTTCAATAACTCATTAACTTGATTGATTTTTGTCACTGGAAATATGCAGAGGCAAATACGTTTTGAAGAACAGTAATGAAATTGACAGAAACTTTTATAGCTCATTCTGTAATAATGTTTAGATTAAAAAATGCTGATAAAATGAGGAAACATTTCCTTTTCCACCTGGAAAGTGTGGCATAATTAAAGTAATACCTATAACTTTATTTAGGTTGTGATCGTACTCGTAACATATTATTTGAAGCAAAGGAGCGACTTCAATTACCATATATTCCTCAACCATTATATTCTCCAACTGCTCCCCCTGCAGAACACCCCCCACCATATCACTGGAGAGGTCATTCAACCACACCAAGGTGAACAACTATAAACACTAAAATGTGATATTATTATAATGTAATGTTAGAGAAACTTAAATATATTTAATACTTAAATGAAAGATCATGTTGTGAGAAAGACTTGCATATCATTCATATTTTAATGAGATTTTCTTGTGATGTTTTGTATTTTTTTGTGATGTTTTGTAAAACTTATTTATAGGCAGTATAATAGTCATTTCTTAACATTTTATATGATTCCTTAAATTATGAGAGTTACCAGTTGTATTTTCAGTTTTATGTGTGAAGTGTGTTGTGACTAGTTGTAAATGATGTATAGTGTGAGTTTAATAAAACTTTTAAAAACAATAATTATATATTGTAGTTTTTATATTATTTAAAAAATTGTCCCCTGATCATTTCTATGGATCCGTCAGTTTTTCAAAGAATATCAATATTAATTTGAATTTTTTTAAAGCTCATTACAATATTATTTTGATTTAAGATACTTCTTGGGTCTGGCCACTTATATGAAACAAACTAATTAGCTTCAGGACGTTTCACCTTTATTAATA
>JAQIWE010001859.1:0-14518 GCA_034698565.1 Campodea plusiochaeta
ATTAACTTACATGTTCATAATTTTGTAAGTTAATTTTGATCCATTGTTTTTTCTGAATTTATAGTAATGTTTTCTTTATTGTTCAGATCCTTGATGATGGTTCTGTGAGGCCGAAACAATTGTCGAGTAATAAAATATATATTTGTTGAGAAGAAGCCTATTATTAATAATTAAAAAAATTGTCTCAATTATAATAAACGTGTATAACACAACAATTTACAGTTATCTATTTTCTTGTATTTCCTGACAGTGTTAAAATTGTCGAAATTTTTACTTTGTTCTCCAGCAAATAACACGAGTCTATTCGAGTCACCATCAGACGCTACTGAATGAATCTGCTGTATATAGCGAGATGTAATCTTTACATTTCGACTCCGAAAACTCTTACTCTATCAATGCAAATATATCACACAGCAACCACTACAGAAGTCAGAATATATTCCATCATTGTATAATAGTAAATTATCATAACCAAATTGAGTTACATTTATGAATGTGTTTTACAAGACAATTCCAACCAATCAGAAACCCGGAATGAATCAATGAATGAAAAACATTCATTCTTTACACTTCCATTCATTCATTTTCATAAATAAAATAAACAAATGAATGAAACATATCAGAAACGACTTTCTTTTTCTGAATGATTATATCTCGTCTTCAATTATCGATAACATTCATTAATTTGTTCTCTTTCAATGGGGTTGTTTGTGCTCTCTCTTTCAAGTTTCCGGTGATCACGTGGTTTTTCTCTCTCTTCTGAATGGGTGGAGCTATGCGCTGCCCACCTGTTTTATGTGCTGTGTGATCAGAGTCATGGGGTACGGAGAGTTCATACAGGTGGTTCGGGAAAGTTCGGAAATATTCGGGTTATGACGTATTTGTGGGCACAATGTTTGTCATTCTCAGAGAATGACATTGTATAAATGTTGAAATATTATGATGTTTTAAATAGTGTTGGCTGCTTTATTACTCCAACTCTTACTACAGCCTATACAGAGCAACATCAATATCGGACCAAGTTTCCAAGTTGAATATCCAATATGTATATGCAACCTAAGAGCTTCAATTCCAGTCCACATCGCATAACTTGCAGGGGTACATGTCTGCTTTGCTTCCAAACAACAGTCATAATTTTGAAGTTTGTCACGATGTTAATATGTTTGAAATTGTTGTTATAGTAATATTTTTTAACATAGGCGGTTGGAGGAGGCACACTTGCCCTTCTAAAAAGATAACATACAATTTGCAGACAATATAAAAATCATTAAAAAATTATGAAAACAAGGAGAAATATCTTAAAACATCGATCACGAGAAATGGTATATAATTGCGACTTTCCATCGCATTCTACCAAAATTATCTTTACTGCTTCATGTACTGTCTTCGACGTTGACTTTCTTCTTCTCCACCCCAGTAAATTTCATATATTATTTGACCCAACTCCAATGTAAACGCTAAAATCCAGTCCCTGTTGTATAATATATTTTCCAACACTCAACAGTTATAATTGCTATAACGCTATTTATCTATTTATTCAACGCTTGTATTTAATATTAATGAAATCTATAACACTTTGGGCAGTATATCACTTACTATTTTAACATAATTATCTAAAATTTACGAAATATAAATCTAAGTAAATCTTTAAACTTTATAATATTATCTTCGGTACTCGTTATGTTATGGTGCTCAAATTAAATGTTAACAGGGATATTTCTATTTCATGGGTCAAGATCGCCTGAGGATATTCTTGAGCTAAACAAAATACCAAAACTAATATTACATCATTAAATCTATTTGCAAAATTACCACACAACGATATCGATTCCTATAAGCTATATATAGGACAAAAATCCTGTAACCGAAGAATTCTGAAGTAATTCAAACATAATGACTTCCCAAATTAAATTATGAAAGCAAAATCTCTTTTACTCTGAAAAATTCCATTAATAATCATTTCGCAATGGAAGCTCTTTATTAATTATCCAGCTACAGTCAAAGTTCAATGACATACTCGTACATTGACATTTTCTTCGTCACTAAAAGCGTATTAGATTTCAAAAGTAATTCTAATCTTCATGTTTTGCTTCAGTACGTATGGGTAGATGTATAGGTAGAAGTTGCTATGTTTATCAACAACTATAAGGAAGATTCATTTCAAATTTACTTCTATGTGTTTTGATTATTTAGCCCGTCGTATTTAATTGGATTTCGTTGCTGTTTCTTTGATATTACGTTTGATAATAAATTGATAATTATAATCTCACTATGATATGGTTTTCATATCGATGTTTTAATAGGAAATTTATTACAAATCACTTCGTTAAAATGATGAAATTATAATAACTCATGAAACGTATGACAGATCTACAGAGTTTATTGTCAAAAGGTTATATTTTTTTCATTTAAATATTACCATTTGTTTCATCTTATCAATGTAGCATAAAATTTTGGCAAATCTCAGCAATATTGACTTTATTAATAAAACCGTATTTGTGTTTTTTTTTTGTAAAAACTTTGATTGAAATAATGTAAAAAGAAAGGGGAAAATCTGATTATCTATATATAATAGGCCTACTACGTAAAGTATTATAATACTTTCAATGGAGATGGGGCAATTGCATTTCCAATGTTCAGCCAATGTACAGTATAGTTACAATAGAAACGTCAAGAAATAATAAAACAATGCAGGCTTGCAGTAGTTACAATAAAAAAATTAATAGGGATGCCTCGAAATAGTCATTTAAATAGTGTAAATAATTATAATGATTTGAAACGATAATAATAATAATAAGAGATTTATTTAAGTTTCTGGAAAAAATTAATATACCCGATAAACTTTTATTTCAGATTCAAAGATCACTGATACAAGTCATATCCTATAATAACTGACATTAGAAAACCAGTTGCATTTTGCGAAAGCCAACAACTTGGTAAATCAACGATCTAGTGAGAAAAGCGAAAAGATAATAATAATTGATTTATTTCCCACGTTTACATAACATAAAGTTATTTTTATATTTTTCACATAATTGAAACGATAAAGAAAGCTAACAATGTTGAGTATCCTTTTTGTATATGAAACCTAAGCGCCTCAATTTCACATCACATTGCATAACCTGTAGGGGTATACAGCAGTAACCATGATTTATATTATAACTCAATTTTATTTCATTTATTTTTTCTATAAGCTTTATTTTCTATTTAAATTGGGGAAACTTTGATTGATATAATTAAATAAGCAAGAAGAAACAGTTTTTTTTATAAATTCCATATTGCTATATTGAATAATACGCCCAACTCTGCACGGATGAAAGTTATTTATTGTTGGACTACCGGTTTCGAATCCACACGATTCATCATCGAGTCACTCAATATTATCAGATGAATTAAAAATTTAACAATTCTATGATATTCATCACCATGTATTGCTATTTTTTATTCTCCTCCGAAAAAGTGAAAAGTGAATTTTTCGTATGCACCGTGATATTTTGAACCTTCGAGTATACCGCAAAAAATACAAAATGTGTTGAACTATTTATATTAGGCTACAAACATTTACTTGAAGTTGTAAATAATAATAACTTTCAAAAATAATTCGTGGAATGTTAAATGTCTCGATTGTCTTCTGTTTGAAATGATATTTGCACTGGAACTTGAGAGCTCCCTATAATCTCTTCAGCGAAATCGTAAAAAATATTATTAAATGGTATAACATCTGTAAAATTTATAATAATTATTTCAAGTTATGTTAAGTTCATTTACCGGTACCTATAAAAATTTACAGAAATAAACGTTATCTTTTCAGATTTCCATCTCTTCCAAAAAGAGACGACTCTCGGCGCATTCTCCGTGACGTCATCATATTCTCGCCCTGCGTGGAATGAATTGTACGTCGTCAGGTGATAGGGTCTCTTCTACCTTCATTTCCCATTCTTTCTGTGCTATGGATAGATCCACGGAGCAGTTCATCATCAGGGTAGACGAGTTGTGTTCGGAAGCTGTGCCGATGAGACAAAACAGGTGCGATTTGTGACGCATGAACTATTACAAAATAAAGTTTACAACTTTTCATTTATTGTTTCTGTGATTAGAATTTAGTTTTTGTTCGTTTGTTATTTTATTTTTCGTTAGTTAGTTTTGTGTTGTGCGCCGCCCACGTCTTAAGTACCGCCTTCCCGTTCAATAAATCAATGTCAATCTGCGCCGTCTGGGAGACATTTCTGTATTTCCAATTTAAATTTCCCGCTTTGTTGGGAACTTTGCAAATTGCAAGATGGTGTCGTCAGCTAGATGTTTTTTATTTGTTTTTAAACAAGTTGTGGTGTAAAGTGTGCAGTTATCTGTTTTATTTTGAACATTTAATGACCAAGCAGCGATTGAAACCAGTCATGAACTATGGGGCAAAGGAAGTATCTAGTATTAAGCATTTTCATAGTCCTAACACTTGTGCCATATTTAAAGTGTGATCCAAAAACAAGCAAACCAAATCATTTGGATGTATTAAAATCACAGAGATCAACAATAGCAAGTACTTCAAGTAAATTGTTAGATAACAGTCCAACTGAAAATGGATCAGATGGTCAGAAAAGTAACGCAGAAGCTTTATGGGATGATTTGAATGAGAAATTTAAATCGGAGAATCGCCCCTCGCACAGACGAACTAAGAAAAATGAAATTTTACCATCGACAAATGAACAGAAGGACGGAGAAATAGAAAATAATGAATTAAATGAAATAAAGGTAGTTAGTGGTATCATTATAAATCTTAAAAACATGGTTGGCAATATTTATTTTTGTTTTCAGATTATCTCAGACCTTCAAGTTTTATCCGATCCACTGTTGTTGCTGTCGACTGTTGATGGGATGATGATTGCAGTTAGCAGACAGACTGGGAGAGTCAAGTGGAAACTTAAACAAGGTTCGCTTTTATTTCATAACTTTCACAGTCACATTTCGCTACCGGTATAAATTTTGTATCAGAAAAAAAGTTGTCAGGCATCTGTGCTCCTGTAGCCCAAGAAGGAATGAACTAATTTTAACTTTTTTTATTTGAAATTAAAAAAAGAAACGCTTTATAACCAGATCAGATTTGCAGCACTGCTGTAAATTATAAGCTTTTTAATGTCAAAGGTAATTTATATTTATCATTAGGGTACTTCCAAAGGTTGATTGCTGAAATAAATATAAAATTATATTCTAAAATTGAATTTATTAAAAGGTTAAAACTAAGCCTACTTTAGTTCTTCCAAAAACTCCTTTGATGTTTGATTAATACCCTAACTCTGTTTACAATCACATTTCTACTCTAAAAAAAATCTTTCTTTATTCTAGAACCTGTTGTGAAATTCAGTGGAGATTCATCAAAAACACTTTTGTAAGTTCTCTCTGAGTATAGAACGGTATACATGCATATCCTTATTATACTTAAATACATAGGCCTATCCTTAATACATTTTAAGGTATACATGGTAGGCCTATATATCCTTAAAATTACAAATGTTTTTGCAGAAATGGGTTCAGAAGAGACCTCTTATTCATTCTAGTACACTATTTTCATCCTCCCCAATTTCATTATTTCAAGTTAGGTTAGGTGAGGTTTGGTCAGGTTAGGTTAGGTTAATTTATTGTGTCAGGTAGGTTAATCTTCATTCTCTGATAGGCCAATCTCCATTCTCGGATAGGTCAATCTCCATTCTCAGATAGGTCAATCTCCAGTCTGGGAGGTCAAGGTCTCAAAAACCCAAAGTCGCTAAAGTGCATGTTTACCTATAGAACAATACAAATGTGCTGAATTATTTTTAGACTAAAAACATTTGCGTGAAGATATAAATAATAAAAATGTTCAGAACAGATGTTTATATTAGTACATTCAATTCCACACTTGAAGCTTTTAGAGTATACATATGAGGCTAAATTTATAACAGAATTTCTGAAAAGGGATCTTAAAAATCACTGTAATTATTTCAATAATAATTTTTCTACAGTTTTGAGACTACCTGGTGGATGGTAGCTTACATTATTGGACAAAAAGAAAATTACTTATAGGCCTAGCCTATAGCCTAGTTATTACTCAGACTGTGTTTTCCTAATAATTTGTTTTAAATGCTTTATATTTTAAGAGAATAAGATAACCAAAAATATTAGAGGGAGAACTCTTTCAAAAAAGTGATAAAATTTTCTAACAATTATAATTTTCTAAGCTAGATTGTTAGTACAAAAGCTTAGCGAAACATTTTTAAAGCCTTTATGAAAAGTATCTTTTAATATCTTGATTATTATATTAAAATTGATGTCTTATAAATGTATCAGAAATTGATACTGCTGGGAGGACTGTATAGGGCTGTAGCGATCACCGAGGCACAGCCCCAAGTTGAGAAAAAGATAGGGGCCCAAGTTGAGAAAAACATATTTTCCAAATTTTATTTACATAAAATTTTTTTCAGTTAAAATAAAGGTTCCATAAAACACCAAGGTTTCTTCATTTTTATTACGTTATGAATTTTGGGGCCCCAAATACCACTTTAAAAACCAAAAAACTCTTATTGTTATTTTTTGTAGATTTTTTTAAGTATTCTAATCATATGATATAGGGGCCCCGAAATTGTATCTTGCCCCACGAAACGTCACTATGACCGTGGCTGTACAAAGTTTGTTATGAATCAATGAATGTAACATATTGAATGAAATTTAAAAAAAAAACAATAATTGAAATTTAAAGGATACCTTTAAGCTATACCTAGGTAATGTTTACTGTTGATATCATCTTATTGGTGAAACTGTTTTAATCTAAGCGGTTAAAAAATTACTTTCGTAGACCCCATACTTCCAGAGATATTGCAATGTAAGTTTCTGTTTCGTGACGTCATCTCACAGAAATTTCGTCGAAAATTGCTTCCTTTAGAGCTATGTGAGTTTTGAAAACGGATTTGGTACGGTATCTTTAGATAATTTTATTGATAGAATTTTAATTCTGAGTAGTTTTTCATTTAATTTGTATTGAAATTATGTTATTAAAGTTTTCTCTCGCTTATTTTATGAAATGTTTTTCAGGAAGTTAGACATGACGAAAAAAAATTGAATTTTTTTGTGAATGATGTTATTATAATAATTATATTTTCATTAAAAAGTTATTTCAAACCATTATCTTAATATCAGTTTTGCGCGCAGGTATCCTTTAAAAAAAATATTTATGCCACGCAGCCACGGTAAAAATTATTAATGGTAGGCCTACTGTTTTGAGAGTCGGTAATCTGTAAATGACAAAGTCATCTTATTATGCCAGTAATGTTCTAAAACTTGAACTAGTAAAAATCTTTTACTGTGTACTGGTATTACATGTTTAGGTCTAATATTAAAATACTTTACCACTGACTTCACCTAAATTTCATTTCTTGCTCATTTTCCATTTCAGACCAACTTTCCTTCCTGATCCCAAGGATGGTTCATTATATTTATTAGATGCAAATGGTAAAGAAACTCTCAAGAAATTACCATTTACTATACCAGAGTTAGTTTCATCTTCACCATGTAAAAGTAGTGATGGAATATTATATACAGGTAAATGGAAATGAAAAATTTTATAATTAGGAAATTATTTGAAAGGTAATTTACATGTTAGGGTATGATTGTGATTAGTGTCTCATCTAGAGCGTTTTAGAAGGGCACAGCACCCTGCCCTGCCTCTTGGGCGTACTGCCCTACTTTTAGGGCGCCCTTGTGCTGTAATAATCACACCCATGTTTCAAAGCTGTTTATTTGCGAAAATACCAACAAATTATAGTCGTTATATACATTGTTTTAAAGGTCTCGACGAGATCTTTCCAATGGCCTGTAAATCATTTAAATCGGTCTACAATTCAGGAAGAAATGTTAAAAAATGTCAAAGAAACATTTATACGATCATTTTACGTGCCCTGGCACTTTGTTATTATGTAAAAAATGTGCCCACTTTTAACCTGAATGCGCCTTGCCTCTGAAAAATTCCAGATGAAACACTAATTGTGATGTTCTCTGTTTCGGTCTCACCCATATCAAATTTGATTTAGAAAAAAAAGGAAACAAGTTGTAGAAATATTGAAACTTCCGCAGAACTCAGTTTTTAAAAAAATCAAAGGGATTCAAATTTTTAAAATTAGTTTTAGCATTTTCATGTAGACATCTATAAATATCTGTATAGTTTAAAACAAGAATCCTCAATTCTGAAGTGTGAAGACTTCATTATTAGACCACCATTGAAGTCCGTTTTACCATTTATAATTGCTGTTTTTTAGGACAAATTCATACTCTGATTGAGCAAAAACAAAAAAAATAAAACATTTGAAATTAAACATAGGATATTTTAGGCCTATACTAAGTCTGCACATAATTACACTATTACAAGTAAAGTTCATTTTAAAATAATCTTGTCACTCCTGGGAGCTTTAAAAAACCCTTGTACGTAGTTTAGTAAAATGCTTGTTAAAGTACCGTAATTTATCTAATTTATACAGATGACACTTTATATTGATAACATATTATTGTAATTTGTAATGACATAAAATTCAATCTTGTAATGTTGAAACATGAATATTTCCCCTTAGGTAAGAAGACTGATACATGGTTTGCATTAGATCCTTTAACTGGTGAGAAACGTGAAGTATTATCAAACGAAGGGGTAGATAAACATCATACAGACAGTGATAAGCTATTATTCATTGGAAGAACAGGTAAGATAAGCTATTTGTGTGCTTTATTCAAAAAAAATTATTTTGAAAGAGCCTTTTTTCCTGATTTTCATTTTTCAGCTTTATTTTGTAAAGTAAAGTAGGGTCTAATTTATTGAAAGACTGTTTATCATAATTTAATTTTTCTTTTGCTTTTGAAAAGCTTGTTCGTGAATAATTATATCTCCATGAACGAGAATTTACAATTTATAAATTCCGTTAGTAACTTATGAAATCATATGGCGTATCATATGTTAAGATTGGTTAAAAAACCATAGGGATATACCGGTATAATAAATTGCATTAATACACTTTCTTAATCATAATCTAGACAGTTATATAAATTATGACGGTGAAATAATAATTCTGATCTAAAATCTAACGTTACAATTAGAGGTGCACTGATATCCGATATTATCGGTTTTACCAATATATCGGTCGTTTTTTGGATATCTGAATAGCGGCCGATATCCTATATCGTCGATAATATTGACGTGAACGAAGTATATCTGCCAATAATATAGACGTAAACGAAGTATTTTCGGTAATAATATCGAAGTGAACTAGTTAACTTTAGCGATAATAGTGATATATTTATGACGTTTACTTAGAAACATTTATATAGCCTATCTCCTAAATCATGGATACCCTTGAAGTCCTTTCGGTAATAATATTACGATTTCTTTTTCCTGTAACTTTTGATACGTGTATCATAGACACAAGCAGTTTACATTTTTGGAAAGCTCTCTTCAATGCGCTTCTTTGGATGTTTAAAGGTCCATGTTTTCGTCTTCATTTACAGGATTTATGGAAAGTAAGTCAGTAACGAAAATTAAAAAATATCGGCTGCAATATCGGTCGATACCAATATTTCTTTTGTCGATATATCGGATACCATTCAATTTCATATCAGTGTACCCCTAGTTACGATTATTATAAATTATAGTCCATAACTTTTCTGAATAATAAGAAAGCTCATTTTTTCTAGTGTGGTATTGAGTCGAGTGTTGTTTTATATCTTGAATAATGTTTGTTTCCAGAGTACATAGTGACGATGTTTGATAGTAAGAAACGAGAACGTCAGTGGAATGTAACTTACTTTGATTATCCATCAAACTCAATGTCACCTGAACTCATACAGAAATATGGTAAGATATTTAGGGCTATTTCTATGATTATTATCCATGGTACGTCAGGTAGGGTGACTCTGTTTTAACCCTGTGAGACTTTTGGTTCCAACGTAAATAAATGTCTAGGGCCTACGATGCTGTTTTTTTTTTTGGTAAAAAAATGTATTTTCTTTAAAAAATTGTCAAATTCTTGATATCCAAGATAAAATCTCCAAACTTTTTTTATGTGTCATGTAATAAGATGTATGGTACTTTAGCATTGTTGTCAATTTATTTAAAATATTTTAATTATAACATATTATTTATTAACTGCTATGAAGGATATGCAGAGGTATTTTACTTCGATCGAATGAAAATATGCCACAACTCCGCTTGTTACTTTATTGATTTTTTCAACATGTACGTAATTAGTGTTTCGTGCTTTCGTCTAGAATTTTTCGGAGGCTGGGCGCATTCTGGTTAAAGTGGGCACATTTTTACGTAAAGACAATTTGTCTGGGCACATAAAATGGTCGTATAAATGTTTCACTGACATTTTTTAACATTTCGTCCTCAATTTTAGACCGATTTCTTTGGTATTTCCGCGAATAAACGGTTTTGAAACCTGGGTGTGATTATTATGGCACAAGGGCGCCCAAGAGGTAGGGCAGGACGCTGGGCCCTTTTAAAACGCTCTAGATGAGACACTATTCGTAATGTATAACATTTCATTTTCAAGAGGATAATGAAACCGAAGTTCACGCAATGACAGGTGAAAAAGTACTGATCGTTTTCACCAGGCATTGCGTGAACTTAGGTTTTATTAATTCTTGAAAATGAAATGTTATAGGCTACATTACGAAACATGTTGAGGAAATCAATAAAATAACAAGCGGAGTTGTGGCATATTTTCATTCTATCAAAATATAGTTTATTGATTTTCTTTGAGAACAAAATTAACTTTTCAGTTTCTGATCCCTTGGGCTTATGGTAGTAATTTTTACATACTAGTTATTTATACCGTTGGAAGGGTTTTAGTTCTGAACAATTTTGTATGACATGAATATTTTGAAAATTTTAAGTTTATTAATAGGCCTACAAGCCATAGGCTGATAGTTTAAAAAAAATTCTAAGACTATTAAATCCATTTAGTAACCCTATTATTATTAGTAAAAATGCTTTAACAGTGTTTTCAACCTGTGAACCATATGAGTCATTTTGCATTTCTTTCCCTAGACTTGGCTCACTTCACAGCCAGTTCGTCTGGTAAGATGATAACAGTTGATCGAGCAACTAAACAACTAATATGGATGGAAGACTTTGGTTCACCAGTTATATCCGTGTATGGTTTGGATTCAGATAATCTTGTTACGTTACCTTTCACTTGTGTTGCTGCTGATACGTTACATAATCTCGTTAGTCAGTTGAAAAGTAACGGAGATGATAATAAGTTGGAGGCGGAGAGTACTAATCTAAGGTTGGTGGGAAATTAATAAAATAGGGTTTAAATATAGTAGATAGCATAGAGCAATTATTAAAAATTATTAAACTTCGCTCCATGGGTGGAAATTGTTCCCGGTAATATGGTTTTTCCATAATTATTGTTCCCAATGATAGGTTTCGAAAAAGAAAATGTTTTTGCCGATTATTTCAATTTCTCACCGATCGCCAGTTTAGGGAATTAGAAACTATTAAGGTCATCGGGTACCCACTTTTTCTTTTGGGTATTGGGTAGAACTTCGGAAAATTACTACCCGAAATCAGCAAATAACTTCGCCAAAAACGAAAAAAAAAACGGTGAAAACGGAAAGAAATCGAAAAAAGTAAAGAAATCAGCAGATCATTTTTCAGCTCATACGTATTTATAAAATATACTCCCGACTTATTAGTACCGGTATGGTTGTAAATTTTTTTTTTTTTTTGCAATTTTGTTCCTGAATAAGTTATAGCGATCCGTTTCCGGTAATTATATTACCAAATTACCACACTTTTTCCACCCATGCTTCACTCAAAATAATAATTGCTTCAAAGATAAATAATTACTGTAATTTGATTTCCTTCATAATTTTTGAGAAATGTCATTAAAATAACCTGCAGTACTTTGATTAACCTGAACTTGAATTTTAAGATTGGATACAGTATGAAAGGTATTCAATAAATTGAATTTTGAGATCATTAAAAATAAATTAATTGTGTAAGGAAATGCAGAGGAACAAATGATTGTCTGTAGTAGCCTACTGTATTGTACCACGCTTGACATATTTTTATTGTACGTAGCACTTTTCTGATATTAAATTAGCTAGTACCGTAGGCATCTAATTATATATATATAGATTTAGTTGCTTTACATAATTATTTTTAGTGTAGACTGCTAGAATTAGCTAAATTAATTTTATTCTAAGAGACAAGTTATGTTCAAGACAAATGCATAGTTTATCATTTTTTAGCTTATACGTTGCAAATCCACAATGAAAATACAGAATATTGTCAATATTTCAGCCAAGACCCTTAGCTTTTATGAAGACATTAAATACATTTACAAATAAATATACAGTAAAAAAATTGACAATATTCTGTATTTTCATTGTGGATTTGAAACGTATTAGCTAGAAAATAACACATATAGAAATAAACACATGAATCCATTTCTCTCAGAAAGAATACAAATGCATAGTATTCTTTACTAACTGCCTCCAATTACTTCAGCAGTTATATTACTGTACAAAACATACTGTTGTACATAACTTACTATGATGTAGTATGTAAAATCTATTTGATGGCTATTGGCTACTAATCTAGATCTCTGATGTAGAGCTTTGGTGATTGTTTTATTCAAAAAAAAAAATTGTTTTATTCAAAAAAAAGTTGAGCTGCCAAATCTATTTTCCTACTTTTCATGATTTGAAACTAACTCATCATAGGTTACCTCACACTGTACTGAACTTGATTGAATGATGCATTGTTTCAACTCTACACTTCTTCAAAATCACTAAAATTGTTACGACCAATAATTTGCATTGCTCTGGGAAATTAATTTTTGAAATAAAAATTACAAGTCACACAGTCTCTGCTATACAGTTTCCTTTACTACAAGCTTAGCTATGCTGTGAAACTATAAAATCAGATTTTATAACTCATGCTATAAGAGAGTGTATAACTTGTACTGGATTTCTTGAATTGTGTTACGTGGATGCATGGAAAACTATGAGTCTTTTTATGAAATCTTTTCATGTTAAAGGGAGTATTAAAACCATTTCATGTAAAGGTGCTTATTTTCTATATTTCATTTTATCTATCTTTATCAATTCCATTTTGTTTACTTCAAGTTAGGAATTAAAAAAATGGAATAAAATCAAATTTAGGTTCGCATAACAATTCACAGGAAAAATATTATTACCGGTAATTATATTGGTGCAATAAAAAACATCAAGTTGTTTCCAATGTGTGAAATAATCTGTGAAAAATTGTAGACGGAAAAATAGTGCCCAATATTGTAGCCTACAAAACACAATAGGACGAAAATTAACTAAATAATAAACCAATAACAACAGTGTTTAAAAAGGTTTCTGGTGTTTGTTGCCAAAATGGTAACGAGCAGGTTTCCCTTGTTGCCAAATCCCCTTACTTGGTTGCCATATTTCCAACAGTAAATTACGTATTGAAGTCGTGAAAGTACGAAAAAGTCATTTTTCTATAGTAATATTTCATTAAGTACTGTGAACAGTTATATTACCTTAAATTGAATTAAAATGTTTGGAATGTTATTCTGTCTATCATATTTCTATTGTTCACTATTAGAAAAAATAGCAAAAAGTAATTTAAAGTACATGCATTTTTAAAATAAGTTTTGCACACAAAGCGCTGGTTCTTCTGATATTACTTTTTAAACATACTTGGTAATATCAGTTCTAACTTAATTTTAGCCTACTTTAAGTTCTGATATTACTAACTTGTATGTATCTTCATTTACTGACAAGTAGAGATCATATTCAATAAACAATAGTTGTACGATACTCCAGAATTTTTTTTAGTTTACTTGACATTTTTGACAATGATTTCTGAACACAAAATCGTATTTTTAATCCGAAACAATCATTTGAAAGAGCAGAAAAAGACGATACCAATGGGGTATAATATGACGTTTTTCGGACTATTGACGAAATTTAAAAATGGCAAAATAAATTTTACAACTTTTGTTGCCAAAAATGGCAACCAACCATTTTCATTTGTTGCCACATGGGAATGTTCTCTTGCCAATGCTCACCAATTTGCACTTTTTAAAACACTGAATAACAATACAACTAAATACTTCAACTTATCTGTTGTATGTTTGTCTGATGCATGCTTCTAACTTGGTGTCTCCTCTGCAAACAGGCACAGCAGATGACGCATTCCTTTCATCATTTTTGTGATTTTTGCAATTGTGTTGATTGAATGAATTGCATAGTCACAAAAGTGATGGGAGTATTGTTGGGATTAACACTACTAACAATGGAAGAGGTCTGGTGGTGGTTTCTTGTACTAATATTGCATGAGAGTAGTGTAGATTTAGTCATGTGTAGTACTGTAGTTGTGTGGCTTCTTTTCTTTTTTTGGTGGTTGATACTAATACTGTATTTATAACTATAAATAAATTAAACCGACTTACTTTACATTAGAATAATAAATTAAGCACAAGAAAAAATTCACCTCGAGTGGGAA
>JAQIWE010001860.1:0-14517 GCA_034698565.1 Campodea plusiochaeta
ACTTAATATAAGAAAAATGCCACAGCCTCCGCCATAACATAAGATCTATTTAACTAAAATGTTAAGCATAATAGTTCTTATTTGCTTTACAAAAAAGTATCTAAACATAATAATTTAGTACAGTTAATTTTCAGCAGTTCATTTAAACCTTTTTTTTATTACAGTAATAATTTAATTTGAAAATTTTGATTTGAACAAAATCAAACCGTTTCAACTTTCTTTATTTGAACTTTATACAAATAAAAATGAAAAATCTACAGACTATAAACGTGTAAATGGAGTATATCTGAATGTGAGAATATTCCTTTTGAATTTGAAAGATGTTTTTCTTTTCTTTCAGAGAGGAGCCATACTGGGACATAAAAGAAGCTTTGAGTAATATTGAAAAAGATCCATTCAGTTTAAAAAGTCTCCTTTTCTTATCAGCTACTGCTGCAGCTACAGTAACCGCGTCTTACTGGATATACAAAAGGTAATGTTACATCTGAGAGATATGGATTCAATGCTATTCAAATTTGGCTGTGTTACGATAGGTAAATCCATAAATGAAACAAAATCTTTGTCAATACACTTTTATCAAGATCTTTGCTGAAATATTAACAAAGATTTTGTTTCATTTATGGACTTACCAATCGTAACACAACCAAATTTGAATACAAAATGTAAATTAACAAGTAAATTCAAATATAAATTAATGATATTAATATTGAAATAAAAGTTTCGTTTGACTTCTTCAGTCGATCTCGCCAGGTTGTTTATAAAATTTGTTCTTATCTAGCGGTGTTGTTGCGCAGTTGAAAATTTAAATCGTCTTTTTATTTTACTTCTGAGAGACATGGATTCAAAAAATACGTAATTATGGAAGAAACTTTAGAAATATCACGTAATCAACGAAGTCTCTCATTAATTATGTTTCATAAAAAAGATTTAAAGTTTTCCATTAATACGGGTGAAAAATCCATAAATGAAACAAATATCTTTGTCAATATTTCAGCGAAGTTCCTTCACTTTTATTAAGACGAAATAAAAATTTACAAATTTTCAAGACGAAATAAAAATTTAAAAATAAAAATTTGTAAATTTTTATTTCGTCTTGATAAAAGTGAAGGAACTTCGCTGAAATATTGACAAAGATATTTGTTCATTTATGGATTTTCACCCGTATTAATGGAAAACTTTAACAATAATGAATCCATGTCTCTCATAAGCAAAAATGATGTATTATTATAGCTGCAAATTTAATTCTTGTATTATTGCGGTAATTTCAAATTCCTTCTTATTTTGAATTTATGATGATATGAAGGGAGGATGAACCAGAGTCGGTGGAATACGACAGCGCAGCGGATGGACCTTCTAACGCCTCATCAAGAATATACTGCTTGCTATCAAATTATAGTCCTTATAAGTTAGATTCTTACAACACCATGATTCGAATTTGTTATTGGACATCTTCAATAGGATAATTCATTTTCAAGCTAATCACGTTTACTTTTAACTCACTTCCATTTTAAAATTTGGATGCTTTGAAAATAAAACTGAGCTTGCATTTTCACTCAACTTTTCACTAGCAAAAAAAAAAAAAAAAGAGAGAGAGAGAGAGAGTGAGAGACAAAGAAAGAATTAGGTTCTTTTGCTCCTGAAGCTACAGCTAATCAAAAATGTCCAATATTAATTCTCAGAAAGTTTCTACGTGAGAATTCGTCTTCCTGTTCTCTCACAAATATTGTTTTTAAACGATTTGTTGTATGGTTATCTTATACAAATGTACAAAAAATGTATACTGAAAAATCGTGTTTGAATGGGATTTTTATATATATAGGAGAGACTATAGCTACCATTATTTTCTTTTTCATAAAAATAGCATATTTATTTACCATTCCCCTTGTTTTTCTATATTTTTCTAAAACTATTTGAGTAAACAAGCAAATTGCCCATTGTATATCATCCCCTTCGAACTTCCTGTCTGCCTTTCTTTATATTACGTTCCTTGATAACTCTACGCACCAGCAATATAAGATTAGTGTCTCCAATTCTCTTTGCTTGCTGGAGTCCTACAATAAGGGGGGGATTCTAATTGATGTTCCGGCCTCCTGAACGTATAGTCTAGTCGTCGTCACATATATACAACACGCTATGATAAGTTAAGGGGGGGTTAAATACGTTTTGCTTGTCGCGATTGTTACTGCTTACGTACTCGTATATTGACTAAAGACCTATGTCGCCGTTCCGATACGAAATTGGACTATTTTCATACCACTTCTATTATTCAAAGCGTACTACTGTTCTTGTAGCAATGAATCAATGGCGTAGGGTTGGGGCTAGAATAAAGTTTCTTCGGCACTGGCAATCTTTGAGTAGAACATCCTTTGGAAAAAGTGAAACTAAATTACAATTGAAAGATGTTAAAATCATCCTATTCCTGCTATTAATATGTCAAGAAGTAAACGCATCTTGCAAGCTTTATTAGTCCACACTCAGTACTTACAGAGCACTGTTTATTCCTCATTTTCACTTACTTTTTGTTGAATAACCCTTAAAAAAATGAAAATTCCAATAACTTCTACATCAGCATTTCAGTTCTCTCCAATTCAATTCAATAATCAAAGCAAAGTCAATCTATTACAATAATTCTTGATGAATTCGAGTTATTCCATTCTTTCACCCAGTGAAATGTAGCAAAATAAAAGAAATTATAATAGAAAAACATCAGAATAATCTGTGAAATAGTTTAAAATTAGTAGTTTTCTCTGCCTTTATCCTCGCCCCTCTTCTCATTTCCTGCCTACTCCCCTGCAATGAACAATAAAATGTTTTAATAGTACTTTTATCATTGTGGGGGTATATATTCAAGCATGTTTTAAACGTTTTTCTATACAAAAGGCTTTAATGTGAATTTTTGATATGTCGTATTGATGAATTTAGAATATTCAAGTTGCTTTTATACAGCACAATTCTGTATAGGAAAATGATAATTATATGTTTTCATAGTAAAAATATGTATTTAGTTGAACACAAAAGCTGAAAGGCACAATGGAAGAGTCAACTGCTCCTAAAGAAAAGGGATATCAATATTCGAAATTATCAGAATGGTAGGAGGAGCAGTTTTTCTGGGTTGTCATGGTTAAAATTATCTGAAGAAAATATCATTCCTAAATTTACTTTCATTTTAAAGTAAATTTAGGCATGATATTATTTCTTCAGTTCAATCATTTTTGTAAGTCTTCAGAAAAGCTGTAATTTGCTAATTTCATATAACACTGGATTTTGCTCAATTCATTAAACCTGTATTTTTTACAGCGGGGAGCTGCATTTTCCAACACACATAAGCCGTTTCTTTGTTCTCTATTGTACTCGTTTTCCCAAGAGACCAATAATCTGTGTTGGAAAAGATGGCTTCCCCCTGGAAAAAAAATACACCTTTAAGTCTTCATGATGTGACGTATCATACTGTACTATTTGCTATGTTTCTGTCCTCAAGAGTAAGGGTAGAAACATAGCAACTGTACCATTACACAATATATAATTATGTTCTGTCTCTACAAAATAAATCTTCAAAGGTAATATATATATTTACTAAATCTATGATTCTATCTGTTGTTGATTTATATTAATTCGGTATTTCTTTTTCACACTAAACCTTAAAAAAATGGACATGGAACCTTGTAAGTCTCATCAAGATTGGTTCTAGTGAAATATATTTACTGCATTTTACAGTCCTGGTGAAAATTTGTGATATCTGACTACTCTTTGTATATTATTATTTTTCTAATAACAACTTTCTTTCAAAATAATGCAATAATAGTTCTACGTATATCTTTGCAAAATAATAAAGTACTCTACGCAACTTATTCAAGAATAAAGTATGAATAAATGTTTTGATAAAGCGATCACGCACGCTTATAAATATTTTATACATCATAGGGGCATTACTGTTTCTTAAAACCCTTAAAGTTATTCAATTTGTTTGAACACGTATGGGGCAAAAGTACACATTTCTTGTTATGTATATTGCTTTTATTATAATAATATTTGCCCAAGCCCAAGTATAAAGAACACACCTAGTTATGTAAAGCATTCACTTCGTCCCCTGCCGAGAGAGGGCTAAATGTCAATGGTTCCTGCCTCCAGGAAGAAAACACAATGCCAAATAACACACCACAATGCATACAGAGCTATTACAATGAAAGTTCGCTCCGTGTGGGCCTTCAACTCTGCTGGGCGGAATATTTACGATAAACAAGAACAATAAGCTAAAGGTGACACTTTTAGAATATACCAGTTAGACGTTTAAAAGGTGTCAAAATAAACTCGGGATCATCGATGTTTTCACAAATGTCTTTTGGCGGGGAGTGGAAATGACCACCAGCAGACTTCCCAATACATTCTTGAATGGGGTGAACAATATACTTTACGAACGAAAAGTTTGTCATTGCCTCTGATTTCTTTGTGCTTCAGAGCAAATAGCAAAAATTAACTAGCTTTTATAAGCGACTTTTATTACATCCCCAATTGGCACTATTTGCTGTCAAAAAGGGTAAGAAAGTTACTCCAATATAAGAGAACATTGAATCTATAATACTCTATATACTCTCGAAATTAAATAATAATAATTATTAAAGGGACTAGACAGTCAATTTTCTACTTTTTGAGTTCTGATAATATTGTCATAGAATTTTTTTTATGTTTTTTGGAAAAAGAGTGAACAAAATCGGTCCAGCCATTTTGGAGATACACCCACCTGAAGTTCACAGACAACTCGCTGAGTTACTTTCCAAAAGCTTTCGAAGCTTATAACTGTGAACAGTAAGTCGGAATTTGATCATTTTTTTTTTAAGTCTTGAAATAAATTGCTTCAGTTATTACAAACTGTTTGGTTGTTGTAATGCTATTACATGCTGAGATCCAAAAATTCACTTCACAGGTAACTCTTCTGATGTTGGTTAAAATTTAAAGCTCAATGTAATTCAAATGAGAGCTTCTTTATTATCTCAAATAACAAAGCTCTTTGATAATGACTCTTATGTTTTGCTATTTTATACAAAATATTTCATTGAAAATGTTAGGAAGGAAGCAATTGCAATTGTATGAAAATTGTGCAGTATATTTTTTTCGCAAAATATACAGCTATAGAACTTTAAAACATATTCTTGAATCAGATATTTCACTGAGAATTCAATGCATTTTTAAATAATTCAGCATTCAAAATATTCAGTCGTATTTGTGGGATGAATTAGAAATTAACGGTAGTATAATCTTTGCCATTTCTCATGGTATATTTATCACAAAATGAAACTAGTAAAACATATTCTTCCAATGTACGGGTCACAGCAGAAACATTAAACTACAAAGTACAATTGCACATATTCTTCTTTCTATATAGTATTCTATGACGTGAACTTACTGCAATATTATTTCTTGAATCATTGATATCAGCGATTTGTAATATTCGATTTTGAAGATATATTTTAGAACTACTAAACAGTATTTCTAAAATATTGGTTAATGGATATTGTACTTGAAAATCGCATGATGTGAAAAAGAATAAACTTCTATTGATTTTATAATCTTTATATCCACAAGTTTCTTGGTATAATCCAAAGAGAGACCAATATTATAATAACATTATCAATTTACAAATAATATTATTAGCAGCATTCATACTAATTATATTAGAAATCTGTATATCTCAAGCGAATCGAAGTGGTAATAAGCAGTAATAAAATTGAACAATACTAACTTTCCCTATTATAAATGTGCAAATGGCAATTGTATGTAATGTACAGTTGGGTAGAGTCATTGTGACCCCATGGCCTCCCACCCAGTTTCCCTTGGGGCGTTCCTAGGTGACACCCAAGAGTCTCCCCCCTGCAGATACCAGCAATGAATACGACGCCCATATCAACATTGTGTTTGCAACAAGGTTGGGGGATCAGATTGTAAAAATGTATATGTTTGATAAAGTTATGTTTAGGGATGTGCGAAATAAACTTTCCAAGCAGCAGGTCATAATTTGTTGCAAATTTATTTTGCGTTGTAAGTCCTTCGTAGACAGGAGTCACAAATTATACCAGTTACAACTTTAGTTTCATAACATTTTAAATATTTTTCAGCATATTTACGTTTAGAATTTTATATATTATTATTTTACTAGAACTGACTTATTCAAGATGCTACCGAAACCGAATTACCTCCGGTCTCAACATAATCAAGTCTTGGTCTCATCATGATGACGTGACTGAGTTCAGATATACTGAGATATTTTTAAAGGGTTACCTGCAGCTAAATTGACTTTTCTGATGTTATAACATAATATTAGTCTTTTTGATATAAATAACTCGTATTGTTTTTCTCTCCTCCCAAAAATCGCCGGTTGTGGAGATATTCACCTTAGAAAATGCTATAAAACAAGCTGTAAGGTAGCGGAGCAAGCGTGGCCGAAAACGAGATAACTGCTGTCATGTGAATAAAATGATTAATTTGCATTATTGTTAGACAATTTTGCTACTTCTTCATAGATATGCTCTGATATGTGTTTTTCAATGACTAATTTGCGTATATTCGCATGATAGCGAAGATAAGCAGTAAGATTGGTGCTACTTTGTAGAACCTTTTCAACTTCTATAAATATAAATATCTTTTGATCATTTGGGTCAAAAATTGTCAAACTTTTTTTAATTTAAAAAAAATAATAATAATGTAAGGTGCAAGAAAATTACAGAAAACGAGAAATTCATCATCTGCAGGTAACCCTTTAATTTATTAAAGATAGTGAATTTGCTTTGATATTTACATTGTTCATTCCGCATAGGCATGAATGATGTGAAATTTATAAAATTTTCTGGGATATAAAAGTAAAAATAAAAGTCATAGTGTACAGTCACTTCACGACTCGCAAAACGAGAATTATCATAGATATTTCAATAATTAACAATAATCTCTTCAACATTACTGAAAACTGACGTATGAAATTATGTATATGGTTTTTAGCAGAGTATATCTTTTGAGTTATTAGAATGATGCCGGATGAAATAAATATAATGAAGTTCATTATATTTAATTACGATAAACTAAAGAGGGTTTTAAAAAAAGTTAACACTAACTTCTTCCTTTATTTGTTCTATAAATGCCGATCAGTCAAACCGGCGCTGCATTTGTTCCTCCGCCGTATATATTTGTATATAAATGTATGCCGCCGCCACAAATTACACCTTCCTCTCCCTAAACCCCCCGTTCAAATACATAGTGGGGGGTTGAGATGTATAATTTGGGGGCTCCTCCATGATGCCAAAACTTCAATTACTTCACATCACAGCGGGAGGCGGTGGTCATAATGCAGTTCGTATACATGCACCTGTAGGGGAAATGAATGAGTAGGGTTCTTACAATTTATTATACTTTTTGTATATTATATTTTCATTCATATATTGATAACATTTCAGAGGAAAACTTTATGGAAAATGAAGTTTGATGATTGTCTAATAACATTGGATGAAGATCGAAATATTCTAATTCCAATAATATTTTTGTGAAGTTTCATTGAAAGTAGAAATACAAATTTAATTTTAAAATTGACAATGAAAGAGCTCTCTGTACCCAACTCATATGCAGCCAAGGAACTACAGTGAGCAGAGGAGATATCTTTATCAATACCATTGAATATAAATTCAATGTCAATCAATTCCACAAAAGGATGTTTGGAAATAAACAGGTGCGCCACGCGAATGAAACCTCGACCCAACTTTGCGAAAATTAATTTCTCGATCATATTCTGAAGCAGATGTATTTGGTAAAAAAAAAAAAATGTGGTCTTGGAATTTATTCCTTCTTATGTCTATTTTCATCACAAAAATAATATTATATCCGTATTTTCAAGAAAACCTTTCTGGACCATTATCGGAGAGAGTTGTATAGCGGCTTCTGTGTCTGCATTTTCAACGTAAGTTACAATTAGGTATTATAACATTTGGATTTGTTTTGCACTGATTAATCAGAGGGACACATCGAATTGAAGATATATGATTCTAGAGCAATCATTTTGATAAACTCCTCGACAAAAGTTAATTTCAGAAGATACTTTAATCGAATTTTCCAAAGTGAAATTAAATAAAATCGTCGTCAATAATGTAATATTTCATCAAAGATACTTCGCTTTTGCAGAGATCATACCTGATCAAATAGACATCTTAATTTTTAAATCTTGTTGATAAAAAAAAACTAAAGATATACCTGCTGTATATTCTCTAAAATAATGACAAGAATTTTGTGTTATTTTTTATTTTCTAAGTTAGAGTGCCGCGCAGTACCGAAAATATTTCAAAAATATAACATGGGAAAAATGTTGCAATTAAAATAATTATAATATAATAGTATGACTGAAAAATTGTTATATTTCAATACACTTTGGTTGAGAAGAAAGGAATTTCATTCAGTTTATAATATATTGTTTATATAAATTATCTGTCAGTGTGCATTACTAATTAATATAATTATGTTCTTTAATGAAGTTAGTATTCTAGAGCTCTTTAGATTTACATTTGAAATACTGAATTACATTTTAATTTTATGATTAATTCATACTTAACTCTTTATAAAATTAAAATCATGGTTTTAAATTTTGATTAAATCCTTAGACTGCCACCGTTCCTTGAAATCACTTTTATACAGGATAGAACAAAAATAATCATCTGATGTCCTTTAAAATTCTAAATATTCCTAAAACAGCAGATTGTATGTTGAATAAGACAATGACCTCACCTTCTTCTACCCCCTCTGAAATCCTCCCTCCCTCTTTTTCTTCTGGTTTCCTGCCAAGACCACCCCCTGCAACGATTCCCTACCGAGAGGTAGTTCACAAACACACCGCAGGGGGGATCAACAGCAGGGAGAATATGAACAAAAGGGTCATAACTCATTTGCACTGTTAAGCGTACCAATAATGGGTTTAGGGAATTGTTGCAGTGACGAAGAAGGTATTTTGAGGAAATTTGAAAAAGAGTGACGGTGGAATTGCAAAGATTTGACTTTTTGTGTAATAAAAGAATTGCCGATTCATGGGCGTCGGTAAAGAAATGTCCAAGAGGAGCGAGATGTGTAACTGTAGTGGATTACCAATACGAAGATTGAAAATTCGAGGATGAAGTTCATATATTTTGATATGAGAATTACAGATCTCGCTTTTGAACAGCAAATTATACATTTATAAAAAAAAATTGACCTTTACTGAGCCCGAGAGAATCCCTCGCCTTGTCGTTCAGATCAGTACTATTATCATAATTATTGTATCCACTTCTTGGTAGTCGTTATTTTAATGTCAGCGAAGAAATCGACCCGAACCAGTTCCAGAGACGAAATCAGAAGAGCGGCATAACGAGGGAAGAGGTTTCAAAATTTTATTTCAAAAAAGAGGAATGATCATTTCAATAAATTTTATTTTGAAAACATTTATATTTGAGGAGCAATGTAGTTTCATTTGTTGAAACATATTCCATATTTATTCACATTCATGATTCAAAATGTGAAGAGTATTTCTGATTTGACCAGCATCAACTACTGGTCACTCTATTCTAGTTATTTTGTTGACATTGGCTCTATACAGTCACATCTTCATCTCCTTTCTTCAGAAGACCATCGGAATAAAATAGAAATTGCGTAAAGAAATAACAAGCAGTTCTTTCTCATTAATTTCAATTTTCAAAATATTTGGTTTACACATTACATATTATTGAGGAAGTTATAAAAATATAATATACCACTTGACAACTGGTGTATATATTTTGATATTTTTAAATATTAAAAAATATATATACATATTATTTCAAATAAGTACTTTGTGCTTGCTTCCTACATTTAGGAATGACTTTATTTGAAGAAACAAATCTATGTACTTACGAAATAATTATATATTTGAAATTTACAGATAAAGTCTGATTAAACTCTAAAAAATCCAATTGTTTTTTTATAATTTTATATACTGTCTAAATAATGATTATGTGAGCTTGGTAAGTGCGGATTTATAAAACTTGAGAACAATAAACTGCAGACCCAAATTAGAAAACATCTCCAAATGAATGTGAAATATTTTAGACATGATTTACTGGTACTTATAACGGACTGATTTCATTTTCATTATATTCCACATTCTTGAATAGCAAGATAACTTTATATTATTGTTGACCTTATTATGATTGCATAATTGTTTGAGTGGCAATTGTTGTAAAACACGGAAGGAAGTGAAAAGACCTTGACCAAATTATGCTACTGCATCTTCTTGGTGAAGGATTAACTTTTATATACATGAACGTATCACTATGCAGACTACTCCCTTATTATATATCCAAGACAAAGGAAATAATTATAATTATATTAAAGATTATTCATTTGCTTAATATTATTGTGCGTCTTGAACTTCCATTTATGATTTGAAGATTTTTGGATTATGCGTTTGTGGGGACTAAATATAATTACCTAAATGCAAGATTTTAGTTATAAATTCTCTTCGAGTACAAAACGTGACTCATTTCTAACAGTTAGAGCAGCAGAAAATATTTTGAAAAGGGGTACTTGAGTCGTTTTGCAACTTGGGCCCCCACAGATAAATATCCAAGATTGTGGGGCAAACTGGAACATACGCTAAACAAAAATGAAAACAATATTTTTACACTTGTAAATTATGAGTAATTTTTTTTATCGAGAAATTGCAGAAGCTACGTAGATTTGAAGAAAAAGATTGTTCATGTGTTCTAAGATATTTCACATAATTTATATTTCCAAATTATCTGTATTTTTGAAAATGAAAAGTAATTTGTATAAGATAAATTAACTCAGACCCCTCCTTGTTCAGCACACCAATGCTTCTAGATGTAATATAATTGTCACACGAATTATAATATGAATTATCACAATAAATTATATTTAAAAGCCCATTATTTTTGAGCGGGAGGTCCTGTTTTCCAACAGAAATTAAAGGTCCCCTGAGAACGCGAGTACAATAGAGAGCAAAGAAAGTGAAACGGAACATGTGTATGGGAAAACAGGAACTCCCGCTGAAGAAAACTACACCTTTAATTTTATTTTACTTATGAGACTGCTGAGAGACGTATATGAAATCATTATTGTTTAAGTTTTGTATCATTTGTGGATTTTTATCAATGATGTTATCGTATTAGGAAACTTTAATTCAATTTTTAATTTTCCAGATTGAAAAAGTTATGAAAGCTCAATTAATATTTTATTAATTTAATTTTCGAACAAATAAGTTTGAAATAACATCGATATTCAATGTCCAACGAATACATCTGATTCCTCTAAGTCTCCATTCATAGCTGTACAGAAAATTAGAAATGGATTTTCTAATTTGACCAAGGAGAATATGTGACAATTTTCTTGTATGAGAATATCGAAACTCTCGTATTATTGCTATGTAATATTATTGTAAATTGCTTTTAGGCACCGATATAACAAAGTACTGCTGTAATTACAGCAATTTATCATTGTATAATCAGTTACATTTAAATTGAAGTTATTATAGAGATATAATAAAAGTATACAGTAAATTATTGTGTAAATTTGAATCAGCGTTATATAAGGCTGGAAAGGTGTTCGAACTTTGCCTCATTCAATATTTTAGAATTTGTTGATGATTAAGATTATTAAAACTTTATAAATTACTGCTGCTGATAAATGAATCCGTATAATAGTCGTATGTGCTGGACTATTGGTGGTACCTAGAAAGCAATTAATAGTGTCTAACGTAAATACCAAAGACGAGATCTTTGTGCAAATGCAATATATTATCTTACGAGTCTACGTATCACTACTATTTTTTTTAATAATTATATTATACGAGCAACCAGCAAAATAATTCTTTTTCAATAATTTTTCTCTCCTCTCTTATTCCAATGTTTCTTTTCGTTTCACCTCCCATGGACTTTTCTTGGGTGGTCACACATTCATGAATTATGTGACAAAACATTACACTACCCCACGCTGAGAACTACTGTGCTTTATTGTACTCAAACATCACGGGGGGGGGGTACCACAGGGAAGTTCAAGGATTCGTCCACAGGTGGAAGCACTGGACGGGTGGAATGCAAGATAAGGATCCTCCTTGCTCCTTGGTGGATTGTGTGAAATACGAAAATTAAAAAAAAAAATATGTGAAAAAAGGAGCAACGAAATTATTAACTTTTGCATTTTTTGTTAAAGAATTGTTTCTTTTTTTGTATAAAAATGGTCCTAAATGGTAACATAAAACCAGCTTGATGTCCAGAGTCCAGTCCAATGTTCAAATTAACCATATTTGCATACTACAGTACTATAAAGCCTTCGAGAAAGAGAACAGGGTCTAACCTGACTATATAAAAACCGCTGATGTCCACTGTCCCATTTTAGATTTTACCATCCCAATTCCATCCTATGTGTGCAGACAGTGCAGTTTCATGGATGATTCATTCACAAAATTGCAAATAGTACTCATTAAAATTGGATGGTCAAATACTCAATTGTACCGTGGACTTAATCATTTTATAGCCCGCTATCTAGCAGTACGGCCTGGTATACTATTTACAATTTTATTAATTAAATGAACTTCATGATTCACAAAATTGCAAATACTGAAATAGTAGGGATATTTCGAACTGTATTATATGGTCAAATTGGATGGACCGTGGATATCTGCGGACTTCAAGTGCGTCACTATAATCTAATGAGTGGGGGGGCCCTGGGGCGACATGCTATAAAATGCTCCTAATTTTAGAAATGCCGACCAATTAAAAAAAGGAGTTTCTTGTGAATAATTATAAAATTTACTTTGAGGTCTAAATTATGCCATATAAATTCGACTTTGGTCAATTTTTGGAGTAGCTGTTTTCTTGTACAATTTCTCCCTTTTATCTTTGTACCTTTTTCTCCTTTGGTTCGGGACCCCTTATATTAATATTTTTTTTGTTTGAGCGTCCTGGGCTGGGACACCGCCTCAATTGTGCTCCGGCGTCGTAGGGCTTATCGCTATGAATGAATTTCGTTCATGAAATTGTAAATAGTATTAGATAGCTTTGTGTCTCCACATTTTCACGAAGTAATATAATATAAAGATGGAAATTGGATGATCAGATTGGACAGTGAACAAAGTAATTTTTATAATAAGTACTAAGTAAGTAAGATGACAAAAAAAATTATCAATTTTTTAAGGTAGTCAATAGCTTATGAGAAGAAACTAAACACGAATTATTTAATCGAGATAATATCTGCGATGGCAGTGCCTGGGATTCCATTTGTATATATTTGGAACAATTTATTTTCACAGTGTGCTGAACGTTTACGTTTTTAACCAATCAGCACATGCGTTCGCAACGTGTTGGTCATTTTAACCAATCAGCGCAAGCATTCAGAATGTAAACAAGGAGATATCCTGCAGAATACCGCGCCTCTACAAACCATTGCCATCGCGAATTAAAAATTTATACCCCTGGCATTGTTTTATAATAAACTGATATATGAAAAATTAAAAATACTTGTCGAACTGTATTACCAGTCCCTGTCCACGCAATATTCCCTAATTATACATATTCAAAAATTATTACCATCTCGCTTGTCACAAAAATACTTATTTTTCGTTTATTGCAGCTGCTACTTTTATTGTTATAAATTTATTATAATATTATTATTATTATTGCATTTTTTGGAAACCCTGGAACCTATATCGAAACTTATATTTGGATGACCCTCAGATTGGCAAGACGTTTCTGCATTTCTTTGTATTACTACGACGTAGGAACGTGTGACAGAGGTTAAAGGACAGTTTTTGTGTCAACCAGCAGGTTTAGGCGTTAACTGGTAAGTTACTGGTAGGAGAAATGGTTAAATAGTAAGAGTTTCTTGTATAATTATAATATGTTGATCCATTTCCTTGATTACTGTTTGTGTTATGTAAGGCAAGATATTTAATCTTGTCCCTGTTTTAGTTTTAGGTCTATTTTGTTTGTTTCCTTTCAGTTTTGTTACTTCCCTAAAAAAGTCTGGGCCTAGGCTACATCAACTTATTGCAGACATCAGATGACACGTCCAGGAACGATTGATAAGATTCATTGTCTGCTTGTAGCCTAAACTTAGGGTTAAACTACGGATTAGAGACACCAGAGAAAGGTTTTTTTACATAAAAATTGACAATGAAATTAGAAAGAGAAACATCTAGGCCTAGGTAGGCTATAACATTTCCATTTGTAAAAAGTTTATAAATTGAATAGGTAAGAATTTATCAACATTTAAAGATACATTGGCAGTGTATGCACAATGGGAAATCACGTATTCTTCGACTACTCGCGGTTCTTGTCAATCTCGGGGCCACTCTGGCGGTGGCCGTCATGGTCGCTTTGCTCCCACGGCCTTACACCTCCTATTTATAATCACCAGGCAAGGGTAACGTACCGGGCAAAATGACATACCAAGCAAAGAACCCTAATACTTCCAGAGAAAAAGCACTGCTGAGATACTAAACTACACCCCGAGAATGGAGGTTGA
>JAQIWE010001861.1:0-14513 GCA_034698565.1 Campodea plusiochaeta
AACGGAAAATAGTAGGATGATAATTTTTATACCAAATATTATAGAAATATTAGTACTATCAGTACAATAAAATTAAAGAAAATCTATTTCGTTGTCCAGTCCCTTTAAGGCTGTTTACTATAGAAATAAATCTGCTGTTCAAACTATACATTATAAATTGTTCATGTGTCAATCGATCGTGTGCTCCATCGTAATGATTTATTACTCATAAATGAAATTCCTCTTGTCACGTATTTCATGTGGTGATTTTGGGCGTGGTGTAGAGTTAATTGTCGCGTGAGAGTTTTCTATACTTTATCAGGAAAATTGCGGTTTCCACTGATGGTTTATCTACATAAACTCACGTAAACAAAAATTGTTTCTCGATATGTATTTAATGAATGGGTGCTAAATTTAGTTTTTCGGATTAATGAAATGGGAACTATTAATGCTGTTAGAATTGAATGGTATGGTTGCTGAAATAATAACCTTGGAAGACTGTTTGGTTTGCAAGATGACTAATAGTAAACTAATGTTTTTTTTTTTTTTCGTATTCTGAACTTCGGAGCGTCACTGCGTCAATATTGTAGATTTGATAACAATATTTAACTGCGGGAAGACAATTATTTAGATGAACGTATTTGATTGGATTTACATAAAGCAAGTCCAAATATTTTTATTGAAGTCAAGACTTGCATTGCCTCCCTTTAAATTATCATTCAAAGCATAGTCATTGCAAAATTGGTTTAAGAAATGTTTAAAAATTTCAGTGTTAAACTAAAATATTACTCAAATATCCAAATAAATTTTGTTCCTCTCTCTCTCCCTGAGATTCGATCGGACTTTCTTCCATCAGTTTCTTTCTCTTTTACTGAGAGCGGTTTTCAAAAGTTCCGGAAATCGGCCCGGTTGAGATGTTGAAGCATTCTAGGCTGAGATTGGTATTGTTTACTTAACTACGGAACAGACAGACGAAAGTGGGTGATAAGACAATAAAACATCCATTTGTTTTTACTATTTGGAGAGGTCAGTGAATGATATAGAACTGGGTCAAGAGGAAAATCCGATATTCTTGGTAGTTTTAAGGGTGTAAGAAAATATTTATGGTATTTTGAGTGTTTAAGGAGATCTTGAGTACTTTTGGGAAAATATCAAGTAGTTTTCCAATATTTATAGTAACAGTGAGAAATTGAAAATATAACTGTTGAACTTAGACTTACTGAATAATATATTATCAACAATGATCTTTTCAAATCGACGGATCACCAGCAGGATTATTTAACTTTCAAAAATTGAACATTATAATATTTATTTTTAATAAGAAATCTGAAATTCAAGGTTTCCTCAATAAAATACCTTAAATCCTTTATATTAGCTGCTATTTCAATTTCATTTAACGTTTGCACATTTTAAGTCTTTATTATCAAAGCATTTTTCTGGAACTATAACTTTACATTATTTATGTTTGATAATGACAATTGCAAAGAAATACAAAAATGACATTTCAGTACTCTATTTTCTAAATTATAACTACAAAAATCATTATGTGTACAAACAAGAAACATCAGAGGTAGCCAAAAATTCCATTACACCTTTAGATTTGTCTAATTCTGGAATTATGAACATAATTATATTTCCAAGAAATCGAACTATAACCAATTCAACAACTATAAAACTTTACCACCATGGCTTGTGAAAAGGATGTGTATGCTAATATTCAAAATCACACAAGGTATGTGAATAATCCAGCTTTCCCGCCCCATGGTGCAATCAATTATAATACTGCAGTATTTTCTGGGGAGAAACTCGAAGACTTAGCGGAACTCAGATCAAAAGTCAAGAAAGAAAATGAAAAGTATCTCTACGACCATCCAGAGATTGGAGCTTTAGTTTCCTGCTTTCTTCAGTAAGTTTTTATAAATTTATAGTGACTCTTTCTCTTAATCCTGATAGCGTTTATAGTTTGTATATTGTTCTAAATGTTAATTTTTTGAAATATTATCAACTTATTAAAAATAAAAACGAAACATTATTATGTTGCATTCTATTAATAAATTTACACAAACTATAATTTGGTTTTTAATTGTGAAATATTTTAAATGAGGTACTGTATCAGTAATGCGTATTATCAACAGATTATTGAACTTCAGAGAAATTTTTACTCCACTTCAATTTTAACTGTTTCACTTTACTGCCAAATGAAGTTTCAGTTTCAGCACTACAATATTGAAATTTCGTCAGAAAAGTCATCAGAAAAGGGTTAAAGTTATTACCCAAATATTTTAGTACGTAACAATAAGTTTATTGGATTGTAGTTTATTGGATGTAATAAGGTTATTGTATGTAATAAGACTAATAACTAATAAGGTTATTAAATGGTACATTGGCGCCCGAGGAATGATCGCTAACTTTGTCATGGAGAAATTTATAAGAAGATTTGGCCTTCAATTCAATTCACATTCTGCACAACCATATATATTCCAAAACAAAAATCTGAAAATATTTTATTGCAATAAATTTGATATTGTTATTCTGTGGTACCTGTCGACTTACTATTATGTAACCAGAGTAACATGTATTCTCTCTCTAACAGGACGAAATGATGAAATCCAGAATATTGCTAACAGACAACAGCTGTAACCGTTTTTACTGAAGGCAACGAACAGTAAACAATTAAAGATTTTGCTATTGGGATGAAAATCTAAGAATAATATTTTGTTAATGTTTAGCTTGCTAATATTAGACTATTATATCAAAAAAAAATACCATAAAAACTTGAAGATAAATATTTCGAAATTACCATTCCTCTATTTTCTCTTCTTCCAGCGAAGTTTTCACTACAAAACCTCCAGACGCAGGCGAATTCCTTGCAAAATTCTTCAGCCGAAAGGACTTACGAGGAATGGTAAAGGACACAGTTCACAACACTTACGAGATCCATAACAGGGTAAAGCATATACCCAAAAACACAGTTGACGGTGGCGTTGATAAGTTAGGATCCAAGAATGCTTACGTTGATACCATTCATCCTGAAAATATTCTCAATAAGAGACCTCCTCCTTGTACTGCTGAAAAGTTTGTGCCTGAATGAAGTAGTTTAGATGAAGTTTTGTGTTCGTTTTTGTTGTTTGGGAGGAATAAAATTTGGTTAGGAGAAATTAATAATTTTTAATAGGACTATTTTCTTCTGTATTTTAATATTTGATATTGCAGGGCTAAAAATATCATAAAATATAATTGAAACACTTTAAACAAAGAGTTACGATTAATTAGAAGAAATTGATATGTTCAAAATATTTTTAATAAGAGTACAAAACAATTGTGGAAATTATTCCATTGAAACAATGTTATGGAAAAAATATCCATTTTTACGCATTGCTCATTATTATTTAGATGGCTTGAGAAGACATTAATTTTTAAAACTGTGCTTGTTACTATTTTCCTAAATTTGAGATGTAGTTTTCTAATAAGCTGAAATATTAAATTGGTAAGAGAGTCAAAGATTGGTAAATATCACATGATTAATGTAAATTTCAAATGGAAATATACTACACTGAATATTAGAGGAATTTAGGCTAAACAGTAGGTGGTTTAGTACCCTTAATTCCCACATATTCAGAGTAATATATTTCCATTTGATATTTACATTAATCATGTGAGATTTGCCAGTCTTTGACTCTCTTACCAATTTAACAGTATAACTCATATTCTTCAAAAAATGAATGTCATTAATAGTAAATTCATCTTACCTATTTAACATAAGTTCTGAAATAATATCTTCCAGATCTTTTGATTTTTCATCTAATGTAAATTGACTTAGGGTACATGAATGCACTGGTTTCAGACTGGCGTAACTGGGTGTACCAGATTTACTTGAACAAACTGTTGTGTAATGATTTTGTACTTCAACTGCAAGAAACGGTTGACTCGCTTGACTGGTTGCTGAATCGTTACGAGAATTTCTGAAAGCAACAAGTAACAGATTGTGTTTTGCAAGTTTACTAAAACTGAATAGTCTATGTTAATATTTAAGAAAAATATATAATCAATGAAATTGAAATATTTTACTAGTTTTCTAATGCAATGAAAGGTTTTGTGAAGATGAGTTTATGCTTCAATATAAGATTTATTAAATTAACTATTTCATCATCAGGGAATATTGACCTGAAAGAAAATTTAATTGAACTACTAATGTCAACACATTAAAATCCATCCACGTTTTGTTAAAGCAATATTTTACTTGAAAAATATTTACAAAATATTATAACTTTCATTCACGATCCTCAATGAAACATATTTGCTTTCTTCAGAAGTTGTCATACATTTAACATTTCTTCACACTAAGAAATAATATTCTTATGAAATCCATTACATTAATACATTATCTTCATGCTCTTTGTGATTGCTTTTTTACATCTGTTATAATCATATATTTCAAAAATCTTACTTTAATCTTTCTCCATGCCTATTTCTCTGTATTTTTCTACTCCTTGCGATGAGTACTGTTGATAATATAATTATGATAAGAAGTAAACCAGATGCTGAAGTGATTGCAACAAAGAAAGCATTTTGAATAAGTTTTTCTTCTGGTAGATTAATAGCAACTGCGTTATTTACTGGTGCTGCTAGCCGATGGTCTGAAACGCCTGAAATAAGATCGTTGTTTTTAAAGAACTCAAGATGTGATAGAAAGAGAATAACTTTATAACAACCCCTTTATTAATAAGAATAAAAAAATACAGTGGACGCATAGTTTTTCTACACACGTTTTTCGCATTCCAACCTTTTTACTTACTTTGATTTACATTGTACTCGTTATCCTAGGGGAAAGATAAGCTGTGTTGAAAAACTGCGAGCCCCGCTGAAAAAACAGATCTTTAACATTATAAAATTATGATTTTCCTAGAACTACAGTATGTCTCTAATGGAGTTATTTATATAGCAAACTGAAAATATTGGAGCACATTCCTCGGCTGATTATCCTGTTTCAGCAGTAAAACCAAGATATAGTTTTGAAATCCCTCTCGAGTCGTTTGGTAAAATTATTGGAAAATAAACCTCTTAGAATGCACGTCATAAAACATATTAATAAAACACAATCCACTATAACAATAGATTCTATCAAATTTCCATCAGATATTGATAAGTAACTGTAGAAAACCCTTCTTTTTCTTAACATTCATTCGACAACACTGAAAATGTTTAGAAGAAATTTACTTAAAAAAAAAAAAAAAAAAATTATATATAAATATGTTTATTAAACACACTGTTTGCCCATGCAAATAGCCATAAGTCTCAGTATAACATGATAAGTACATTATTTACAAATATAAAAATGTTGTTTCTGAAAGAATGAATCAGGGTTTCTTCTCAGGATGGTACAGATAGTTCTGCAGAATATGGATCGAATCTCTAATGACGTAGAGTGCAACGCTGTTTATAAAACGTTACGGATCTTGAATTTTTTGATAAAATGATCTTTAAAGAAAGTGCGGACTGTTCCTCTCGCACCAATATACAATATGTTAAAATGATATTTTCAAATCTCATTGCGTCTTGAAATGATACAACATTTATCATACACACAAATTTCATCCGAGAAAATGCAAACATGCTTTACCTTCCAAACATATTTTCTTCCTCCTGAACATAAGTGACGTCACATTGCTTATTTGATGATGATTTATAGTTACATTAATCGAAATAATGACATCAACTTCTGCGCTAACTGCTCCACTGCATGGTAGAAGAATTTTAAATGTTTGTACATACGTTGGGATAGATCCACTTCCTGAAATATTCACTTGGGATCCAGGTACTGCAATGGGGTTGGATATTTCGATACCCAGGACATACGGGAGCTGAAATGGGGGGAAATTATGTTAGTTAAAGCAGAGTTTTTTGTTGTTATTCTGAAAATTGGATTATGAATTTCATAGCCTAGATCAGATGTTTAGAAGTTGTTAATTTATTTAAAGAGAAGGGAATATTTTGTAAAGGAGATTTAAAATAACAATTAACTGGCATTGAATTTCAACGATCGAAGCTCATTTGAACGTTCGCCACTTTCCTCGTAATTTTCATGGAAAATGATATAAATAATTAATCTCGCGAACTGTAAAGCGGTGTACTTTTGTAAAACTCTATTTGTTAAAATCGAATGAAGTCTACAAATGAGAGCTCTGTTAAAATAAAATACCAAATCATGATTTGAATTATAAAAATTGAGCGACTTTAAGAAATCGACAAAGTCGTTTCCATTCTGCCTTCTAAACTGATTTTCTTATTTCTTTGATGCAGTACCATGGCATTAAACATTTTACGCTGGAAAACGTTTATATTCACTAACAACACATCAGTAAACAGCTCGCTAGTGACTATACATTAGTTTCAAAACCATTTTATTCCAAACACAAAAATGTTGTCAGTGATGTTCACTATGTACATTCTAGTACATATGGGTAAATTTTATGCCGAAGTTAAATATCATTTCCGGTCATTTCAGTATTATTTCTATTTATTAAAATATGTCTCATTATTACTAGCATATTCTCACTGTCATTCGTAAATATTATTTGCTCTTTAAGTTTATGATATTTTAATTAACTATAAGTGTATTTTCAATTACGGCATCAGGACATTAATAGTTCATGATAAAACATAATTTTATAAATGCTCTATAATAAATGTAAAAGTTGAACAGTACGCCTATTACATTCAGACAGAAATTAATTGGAAATGAAATCATTTCCTGTGCAAACTCGTAATTGAAATTTACTAATTACATCTCATAGCTCAGTTCTGTATTAATAGATAACATGATATTTTTCCAATAATAATTACTCTTCTCTTTATTCATGGGCGGAATATATTAGAGAAGATCAAAGGAATGATTTTAAAGGGTTACCTGCAGATAATGACTATCCGGTTTTCTTTTCTTTTCTTGTACCTTATATTATTAAAGAATTTTTGCAAAACGTTTGACATTTTTTGACCCAACAGATCAAGAGATATTTCTGTTTATATAGTCGACAGATTTTCCACAAGGTAGCACAAATCGACCTGCTAAATTTCGCTGCCTTGCGAAAATACTCAAATTATTCACTGAAAAACACATATCAGAACACATATCTGTTACGTAGTAGCAAAACTGACTTAAAAATAATGTAAATTAATCCTTTTATTCATATATCAGCAGTTTTCTTGCTTTCGGTCACTTTTGCTCCGATACCTCACATCTTATTTTCTTGCATTTTCTCGACAACCGGTGATTTTTGAGAGGTAAGAAAAATAATATGAGTTATTTATATCAAGAAGACTAATATTATGTTATAATATCAGAAAAGTCAATTTAGCTGCAAGTAACCGTTTAATATTGTGAAGAGAGCATTGGTATTGATAACTAGAAAATCAAGTGATTTGTAGTAAGAGAACTTACTGATATTGAATAGAACTAAATGAAATAATTCAAAATATTTGAAATTTCCGTTGTTCTTTTTCTTACCATTACTTTATAATTCTCTTCCAGGATTTTCTCAAACAAGGAGTTGATGACTGTTCCTGTATTCATGGATTAGTCAGCGGTATTATTATTAACAGAGATTTTTATTTCGAAAAAAAAAAGAAGAAGAATGGATATGGATTTTTCTGGACCTTTCTTGTTGCTTTCGATTATGTCGTTTTTATACCTTACACTTAACAGATAATTAATAAAAAAAATCTATTAACAACCAACAGTCAGGTAAAAATATTTGAATTGAGGATACAATTTTCTCATTTATTCTAATATTATTGAAAAATCCTTTATTACAGAACGAGACGAGTCAGACGACAAGTCCCTTGAGACGTTGAGAAGCAATTTGTGTTTCCATATCCTGGAAATTATACTGTATATCCCAAAGAACCTATAGCAATGCATGCAGTCTTCCACATGCCATCGAATCACTAAAGATCAACTCCAGACAATCTCCAGAACCCAAAAATTGATAATACTCCACGACAACACCATAAATATCTGAAGCACTGTTCAATACACCTATCCTTTTATCCTGTCCTTTTACTTTAAATTTACTGGCCCCAGTTGTTGACATAGCCCTTGGTAGAACGTGTCTTGAGTAGTTAGTACTGATGCACTGTACGGCAGATGCTACCCTCAGGAACAAAATTTGATTAAGCGCTCTTACAAGCGTTTTCAAGAGATGCTCCTACTGCTTCGTATTTTATATTCAAGGTACAAGCGAAAGGAAATATTAGTTTCTGGAAGACTTCAAGATATTCCCTGTGGATGGTATTAGGAAATGGGCAGTTCTGGGAGTTTCAGAGGTCGAGTGGTTAGTTAGGAGGTCAATGTTGGTACCCAGATGTGGTGGCAGAACATAATTACTCTGTATGAAGAGTTTAGACTTATAGTTAAAAGGTATGCGACTTTAGTTAGAATTAATTTTATGTGCCATCAGAGTGTAACACAGTTCTCCAGAACGTTTGCTGATACCAGACATTTTGTACTGCTGATGTTTCACAGCAGAACAAATGAAAAAATATTAATAAAGCTGGAATTTAAGAAATTTAAAAACAAATTGATCGTTTTCATCTAAAATAGAAAATTCGTCCAGTTTGATTGACTGTCGTCTTTGACTCTGCAACTACTAGTTCGAAAATAATATGGTAAAAGGAAGGAATAGGAGTACAGTGAATACTGTATATTCAATCAGCGTAAAGTGGTGTTTAACCACGAATAAAACGTTGTTCCATACTTTCAGTTTATGTTTTATTATTTCTGTAAATCACGAAACTTCGCAAAGTTCACAAATGTAGTCAAGTAATCGATAACAATCGTGACACGATGGATGACAATGAACCGGCATTCAATATTTCTGCACCAGTGAAAAATATTGATTTTTACATTATTACTGCAAAGAAAATTATTGTTAAAAATACTATTTTTTATGCTCTTTAGCGTTTTTAACAAAGATACTTTTAAGCATTTCGCTTAGTTTTCACTGCTTCTCACTTTACAAAGGTGAGAATATCTGTCAGTAAAACACCTTGATCCACGTACTCCAAGGCGAGAAAAGAACACCAAGGCTTATAAACAAAACTCTATTTCATTTTCTAAAAAAAATCGTCGGAAATAAAAAAAGCTGTGAGACTGATAAATGTTTCTCTTTGTTGAGGAAAATGCAGCAATTAGTAGTTTGAAACTCTCACGATTTGCTAAGCCTTGTGAAAGGCAAACATTTAATTAGTGAGCTATATTTCACACTCTTTTGTACCAGTACATAACAATAGGTGATACAGGGTAGGTCGTGACTTACAATGAGAAAGAATTGTATCTGAGGTTATGATGTGAGCAAAAATAACTTAATATTGATTATTTGCATGTTCATGTTGTTAGAATATTAGGATATTAATTGTTCTCAATTTTTTCATTGTTTTTAATTCAATGTTTTTATTTTGATTATGCTGTATTACAATATTATTATAACTGAAATTATCATATTTACTCAGATGGCTAAAGCTGCATTGCCGGATAACGAAAATGTAAAATTTTTATATCGATTATATTTTTATTTTCAGAACACAAAAACACTCATTACAAAACTTTCCAAATTGACACTTTTTTGGCATTTTCTTGATAAATATTTCGTTTCCGTACTGAATTTCCATTTGATCAACTATAAACTATGAGTCTATTATTTCTCTATGAAGAGCTAAGTTCTTTAATTTATTTTTCTACTGAGCTTTTCAAACTCCTTTATTACCGATTGGTCAATGTGAAATGTACTTTTTGATGTATAATAAATTAATAGTTATTACCGAAAACAAGAGGAAGATAAGAATTGAAAAATGCATGTATTTGTTATTTAATATTTGCAGTAAATGGAAAAAATAAAGTCAGAAACAGCAGCAAGTATTTTCCTTTAATACACAGCTAAAAATGTTGTGTCTTTGCATTATAATGAACTCGTCGATAGTAACATTTGATTCATAAAAATTATACGGATAATATATGTTGTAGAGCATGAAATGACTTATTTGATTAGTTCAACTTTTAAAATGTGGTTCAACTTTTGGTAAGTCCAACTACCACAATATTGTAAGTCGAATTCCCAAAATCTGTCATTAAAAATAACGCCCCAATATATTTCACTTCCAATAGTAGAAATGTACGGAATATTGTACTGTATATTGATAGAAATGAAAAGCCGAATTCCGTAAAAAGCACTCTGTATATTACAGGACAGATTTAAAGGTAGCAATTTACCTTTTAATCAACCGCCCCCTTCCTCCTCTCACAGATAGGTTTGGTACTTGGTAGAGTCTTGATTTTAACCCTCAATACGAGATGAGCTGATAAAATAAGTAACAAAAATTGAGAGCCGAACTATTGCTCAGATCTAATTCCTGATTCAATCCCCCGATTATTAAATCCTGTGAACCCGACTACTTCATATTTCTTTATATTTAGGTGTAATTTAAAATCAGGAAGTTCAATTTCAAACTCAACGATATATTGAAATCAAGAATGACCTTTATTTAAAAGGTTACACTGTTACAGAAACCACATTGAAGCTGCTATGCTGATGGGAAATCTGTAATTTCAGGTATATTTAACACAATTACACAACTATTTAAAAATTTTACTAATATTATTGTCTTGTGTTTATTTTACAAACTACACAACATGGTAATTTAAAGTTACAATTTTGCTATTTATATTATATTCAATGTTACGTGATAAAAATTAATATTAGTTGGATGATAACAAGATTAATAACTATGTGAACAATATTCTCTTTACATGTCTCTCAGTCTTTAATAATTTATAATAAGTATTTATTGGAATTGAATGAATCCATCAAATACACCAGCATAGTATCACGATCTTTCAGTACTTTCCTCTTCATCTTCTGTTTCTTCTTCAATTGTTGAAACTTTTCCATTTCCTTCGTACGGAATATTTCCAAATTCATCTTCAATCTGAAATAATGACATTTTTCTTTATTTTCCAGGAAATTATTGAACTATAGAAATAGTAAGCATTTCTTAGTTTGATACATACGGTATACGTATATTCATTTTGTGATCAAAGAAATCAATAACTTATTTTGAAGAAACTAAAATCATGGCAGCGTCATTTACCTCTCCTTAAAAAATTGCAAAATGAAATGAAAAGGGGGGAAAACATTATTTCAATAGATCTGTTATAATATTTATGAGAACCCATGAAAGGGGAGAATACAACTATTTTCTTACAACTTTATTTAGCTTTAATTCAAATAAGAAGAACTTTATTCGTTTAACAACTCATTCATAAAAAGCATAAAAGTGGCAGAAATCAACTTCAATTAATTTTTTATTTACTCTTAAAGTAAACACAATAGCATTAAAGAATCCAGTTTAGATTATTTTTCTTTAATTTAAAGCAGGAAATAGCTGTAGTATTATAAATTTTGATAATGTTATACTTTCAAACAAAAATACCTGAGCTTTAGTTTTCAGTTCTTCTAGATCCTCTCTCGCTTTCCTTTTGAAGAATCCAGCCTATTATAAAAGAAAAAAAATATAATAACAATATCACTTGGGAATAGTTCATGATTAAAAATATTTTGCATTTTCAGTTTACCTTCACTAATCCCATAATAATAAACATAAGTAGTAATACTCCTCCGATTACTGATCCAGTCAGAAGCCATGGTGATAATTTCTTCTTCTTCGGTGCTGCTACCAGCTTTGTCCATGTCCATGCCTTATCACGCCTTTAAGAAAATATTAATCTGTCAAAATCTATTAGTTCAAGAGTTCCTTTACGGTTTTGAAACTTGGTGGAGTTACTTGTCTATGTGTACGTACTACTGAAATGTACTATATATTACAGCAGTTTTACTTTTTATAGAGGCGTAAATTTACATACAATAAAAAATAAAGTTATTTCGAAGCAAGTTTTTATTCTATCAAATTAATTTGAAGTAAAAGGGACCTAATAACTGTTCCATATTATACGTATATAAAGTGGGGGAAGATCTAAAATACCTACAATAAGTTATATAATAATACGTTTTGTAACACATTTCGTTTTCTCCAGTACTAAGACAAAAGTTGCTTCGTTTATGCTCTATAGTTGCTTCGTTTACGCTCTCGCTGTAATAAAAAAAAAAATTTAAAAGTATCCATGGCCGAACTCGTTCGACCATGCTAGTATATCCTCATAATGTCAGCAGGGTTTGTGAAGGATAATGATATCAAAATGAAAGACACAAGGTTCCGTACTTGGGCCTTACTATTCCTAATTTATATAAACGATATCGTGGACAATTTAAACAGTAGTGCAGTACTTTTTGCCGATGATTTAAAATTATGTAGAGAAATTCAGAGCGATCAGGACCATCAAATTCTACAAGTGGACATTGAACAAATCTCTGAATGGAGGAATCGTTGGCATATGTCCCTAAATATCAGTAAGTGCAAAGTTATGCGTACAACACAGTGATACCGTTTAAAAAAATCCTGTATACTCTGAACTGTTCAGTGTTGCAACATACAAGTGAAAAAGATCTTGGTGTCATTATTCAAGACAATTTGCAATGGGACTCTCAATGTGTGACTGCTACCAAGAGTGGAAACATGGAGTTTGCCAGAATAAAACGTTCGTTCTGTCACCTCTACATCGGCAGTGATTTAACCGTTCACAAAACTTATATTCGTCCAAAGCTCGAGTATAGTTCTGCGGTTTGGTCGCCTTTTTTAGCTAAAGACATTGATGTACTCGAAAAGGTACAACTTCGTGAAACAAAATTAAGTGCCAAAATCACACATCTATACCGTATGAAACGCGACTCAAGAAGTTAAATCTGGAACCTCTTCAAAATCGTCGAAAAAAAACTTGACCTTACGTGTTTCTTCAAGCTATTCACGGGCATGGGTAATATAAACATCGAGCCTTTCATTGAAAATACAAAAACTAGTCGAACTAGAGGCCACCAGTTCAAACTTTTTCAAAAGCGGTTTCAGCTGAACAATACATCTCACTCCGTTAGTGCATTCAAAAATAAACTATAAACATTTTATTAGGCTATAGGACGTACATCCTGCTTGCCTGTTGATAATCATCATCATAAAAACTGTGGATTGTCTGGAAGACATAAAACTTTTGAAAATACGATTCGACATAATTATATGTGCTGAAATAAAGGTACATTACACCTGACTTTTTTGTTGTGACTGCTAATAACTATCATTAGCATTTAGTACGTCATGATGAAAATTTTTATCGCCATCAGATTGTTCTTCTTACCTTTTATTATTGTTATATTGTTGTATCCCGAAAGGTTCAATAATTGTTACTTCACCTTCCGTTGAAATGAAAACTGTATCATTATCTTTCAATGATGAAACTGAAAGAAAATTATAATGACTTTTAAAATGTACTGACTCTGATTCTTAAGTGAATGTTTAGAATGAAACAACTCATTGTCGAGAGTTAGAGATCCGTCTGCAACCCATATATCTTACACGAGACTAAACCAAGACGTATTGTCTTAAAATGACAAAGAAAGTTACATATTTCTTCTTGGGATTTACTACCTACAAAAGCAAACTATTTCTTCACGGCATTTTGCCATTTTTAAAGAAAAGGTTTTATCAATACTAGACATGAAAACAGAAGTATTTAATCTAAGAAATGACACTTCTATACTAGTCTTGGCAAAGAAATTTGGTAAGTAAGTAAAGACCAAAGACGTTAATATAAGGAAAATGAATGATTATTATAATTTCGTAATTGATATAGGACAACACATAATATTTTAATAACAAAATAGTTAACTTTACAATACGGTAGTCAAAGTTGCACCGTATACCGACTTTTGGGAAAATTAAATGGGAATGTACATTGTAAACCTTATTCAGAGACTGTGTTTAAAGTATTATATATACATTTATTTACTTACGAGGGAAGTCCCTGAGGTGTAGGTCTGGGATTGTTTTTTTAACAAGGTGGATTTGTAAAGGTCACCCCACTGATCATTACCTATATAGTCGTTCACCTGCAAATTGGGGTTTACTCCCAGAAATCCAGTTTGAAAATTTGTTCCAGAAAATTAAGTCAAGGAGGAAAACTTTCATTTTCACATGTTAATTCCCACAAGAAATTTTCAGTTTTGAAAAATGGAAAAAAAATTATTATCACCCATCTACTTCAAATTTGGTACAAATGTTTCTGATATTATTGTAAACCCAAATCTTGTTTCAATTTTTAAAAGTTTCCTGTAGTTTCCGACTAGATGTCACTGTGGTCAATTAAATTCTCAAGTATATTGGTAACGATGCACTTTTTGATAAAGGAGTAAATTGGAAATTTAACTGAAAAAATAAATTCTACAAAATGAGATACAGTTTTAGTTGCAGGAGACAATGGCCTGAGTTACAGCGTTGCCAACTTTTTTTTATAAAGATAGGGAATCAATATAGTTCCTATGAGAAAAAATATACATTGTTTATTTTTATGTCCAAAAATGTTTATTTCATAATTTTAT
>JAQIWE010001862.1:0-14510 GCA_034698565.1 Campodea plusiochaeta
GAAGGTTTTATGAAATGAACGCTTCATAGGTTTTTCACTCTCAAAAAAATAATATGAAAACACTTTTCAATATTCTAATTAACTGGAAAAAGATATGTTAAAAATCAGGAAGATTTATTCACATTCTATACTGTATATAAAGTGTGACATTCTGAAGTAGCACCCTGTGAAATTATCTATATAGCTGAAATGAAATATATATTAATTTATAAATTCTACAATTACAGCTTCATCGGAAACTGGTTTTGAAATACTATAAAGAGAATATCTTCTGTATCAACCGTATGATAGTCAAACTCTTATATTATCTTACATAAATAAGACTTTAAAACATGCCACAATAAATTATTTGTTCCACCACATTGATCATATGACAAGAATGAGGATAAACGCAACAATACTTTATTTGTTGCAGTCCTACGACCACAGCATATATTTCAGTTTCTTATATATTCGTCAATCAAGTGAGAAAATGAAGCTCCTAAATTCTCCTCCAGACAAATAAATCCAATATGGCAGATCGAATGTGCTTCCAATACAGTGAAAGATCTCATATTTCTTCCTGCTTTATTGATTCTCTCTGTTTATGTTCTAAACAGTCCAGCAGTTGCTTTACTATATACAGTATGGGTACAGGGGGATTCAAAAACATCATTGTACGGACGAAATAAAATCATATTGAAAACTACGTTTATTTGGAAAGATTATAAGCTGAATAAGATCTGCTGACGTAACTGTTGTTATTTCCATTAATATAGTTCACTGGATTGTCTAATGGCAGTTGTAATCTAATGTATTTAAAGTAGTGAAGTTGCGTAAAATCTGACTTCAACGCTCCAGGAAGGTAAATAATGAAAAATAAAGTGCGAATCGAGTAGACTAACCAGTTCTCATCTCAAGCATATTTTCATATTATCAATACTCGTATATTATGCTGTCAATGTATGATTTTCACGTAGAAGCAAATTAATCCCAGTAAGAATATTGCATGAACTAAACGTAAGTTTATTTATTGGGGTTATGTTAATTATTATATTTTAGTTAATATAGTTTAATTAGATTTTGGTGCTGAAGACACTAAGGTATGAATTTTATTGACACCTTTAATTTAAATAAAATATTTTTACAATGAAAATGTAATATGTTAACGTTGACTCTCATTTAACTGTGTTTCATATCTAATGATGATATTTTATATCAGAAACTACAGAGTAATTGTTATGAGATAAAGCAAACAGCAGATTACCAGCATAATTGACAAAACGAAATCTGTCGAAATATTACATATTGGAAAAAGTCAATATTTAAATATTTGCTTAGGTGTTAGGTTTGCATACAAAAATATTATTATTTTGGCAATGCAACAATACACTACTAAAACATACATTTTTTAAAAGTTTATTCTGTTGATCCCTGTATCTGCTTTTGCCAAATATTTGTCGCTTTTTCCCTTACAAAAAAATGGCAACATGGCGAAGAAATTACCCGTAAAGAATCTGGTGATTTATATTGCTTTTTCGGTACATTATTACGGCATACGATACGAAACGAAAAAATAAATAAAAACTATTATATAACCTTACAAGCAGTCGATGTCGACAGTGAAGGGGAAAAATTGTACAAATATTGACATTTAGACAACAAATAAAGTATTTACGCTTTTTTCTGTCATTACGAAGTAAATTAAGTTAAGAGAAAATGTAGTATCAGCAAATGTACATCGAATCCCTCATTGCTTTAGTGTCGAATCGATTTTTAAATCGTTACAGTTGTTGTAGTGCCACATCATATAAACATTTATTTGAAAAGTGTTGGGAAAGAAGTGTCGACGTTTGAAAGTTGAATCTTCAAAATGCCGTGTTGTTGTTGTAGAAAAAAGAAGAAAATTCTCCCACCACCTCCAGGTATTTATAAAATAGTGGCTAAAAATATGTTTAGTGTGATTGCTATTGTGATTATTGTTAAAGAAATTTAAATTATTGTCATTTATCTTACTGCGATATATTTTATTTTATATTTTCAGAGAACCCTCTTGTTGAACTTGAACCGACTTTAAGAACCGTTGATTGTTTCTATTTGCAGAAATTACAGAAAAAGAAAGGTAATAAGAAGTTGATAGATTTTTCTTATTTATATGCGAATTTTTCTTTGTTTCCAATTTATTTTTAAAATATTCATTCCATTACTAAGCACTAAATACGAGGGTGCATCAGAAAGTAAATGACAAGTTTAATTACAGCCTCACCAATGCACAGATATCAAAGTCTCTATACTCATTTTAAAGAGAAGTTAATTCTCTAAAAAACAGTCTAAATATAATCTCTATGGGTCAAGTATCTGTGATGTGACGTTTGTTTGAATATACCGCGGTCACTTGAATCATCCACAGCAATATACGTATATAATGCAAAAATTGATTTTTCAAATATAATTATTTATTGAGATAACAAAACAGAGTAAAATAAGGTATAATATTAATTTTTGACGTAATTTCTACTAACATTTATGCATTTGTCCAAACGCTCCGGTATGGGGGATGGCCAAGACTTCCCATTTCCATCCCTTCACTTTAGCCAAAACAGAGTTCACAACATTATGGCCGTGCGTTGTCATGAAACAAAACAACATTTTGCAATGTTTCAATATTTGGTTCTACCCATGCATCCATCACCGTATACAGCATACATTTCCTTGTGGATTTCACATGGTTTCTTCGACTCTACTCACAGATATCGTAGAAGACTTCTTTCCCCTATTATTGTGGATGATTCAAGTGACAGAACCATTTTTAAACAATCATTACATCATAGATACCAGACGCATAGATGTAAAATTTACACGATTTTTTAGAGAATTAACTTCTCTTTAAAATGAGTATAGATATTTTGATATCGGTGTATTGGCGAGGCCGTAATTAAACTTGCCATTTACTTTCTAATCCACCCTCTATATCCTTGTTCAGCAATCACAGTTTACCATATTTACAAATAATAATCAATATTACACTCAGCATAGAAAAGGTATGCAGTTGACATTGAAAAAAAATATACCTATAATGATCTGATAAGATGCATTCAATAACTCACTTTTACTGTTTATCTTGTTCAAAATGTTTTATTTATAGGTGATCTTCGAAGATACGAAGTTTTCACACTGAATGGTCAGAAAGTATTTGATGTGTTTAAACTAAAATCTAAAAGATGTGTTCGTTGTTGTTGTTGCTGTAGAAAAGTGTCAAAGATGTCAATTACAGATTCAACTGGAAAAGAGATTGTCATCATTGATAGGAGGTGCTTATGTTGTGGACAGGTTAGGAATAAATTTAAAATCACACAAAGAATCATTAATAAAATAGTTTATATATATTTTTTCCAGCACCTATTATTTTATTTATAATGGCAAAGCATCCGTCAATGTCTAAAAAATTCTCGAGTTATTTGAAACTGATTTTTCCTGTGTGTGTTAATAAAGTTAGTAACGTCAGTACTATTTATTAAAATAGTATTATATTGTATTTGCTGGTGAATGTAAAAACAAATTAAAGATCTATTTTATTTTGAATGCTTTGAAGATAATTATTTAACACTATTGATGAAGAAAATTATTGTTGCGGTCATAATTATTATACCAAACTACTATTGTAAGTAACCATCAATTCATTATATGATTTCTCAATTTGACAAGAAGTTTAAATTATATTGATAAATATTACACAAAAAAACGGAAAAGAAAAATATCGGCTGCTGATATTCTTGTTCATATCAATACATTTTTTTGCTAATATCATTGCATTTCACACAATCATTTTAACCCATTAAGTATATAAGAAAGGTTTGAAATAATCCAAATGATACACAAAGCTAATAGAAGTAAAAACGATTTTTCACGATCAATACTATTTTTTAAAACAATACAAAAATAAACGTCAGATCTATTTGTTCCTTTCAGCTTGTAGCATTACAAACTCCTCCTAATGTATTGATGGGTTACGTTGAGATAATGTCTGATCATTGTTCAGCACCATACGTTACTGTTTATGACGAAGAAGAAGAACCTAAAGTTTACTGGCAAGTTACTGATGAAAAAGCATACGCGAAATTGAAAAAAGTAGAATTTCAGGTGAGAAAATAAAATTTCCTGAAAGAGGATTACTGAATATATTATACAGTACGAGAATACCCCTAGTCGTATTGATTGTAAACATTATTACGTTTTATTGCGTTCGAACTGTCCTTGTGTTTACACATTAAGTTCTTTAAGCAGCATGCTAAATTTGACTCATGCAAATATGATTTTATGAGACACATTAAGTGACTTATTGGCTCACATAACATTTATTATCGGTACCATGATCTTAATAAATAAATGAAAAACTTATGAACAAGTTTCACTTATTATAAGAACTTAAAATGAAAAATATCAATGAATAAAAATAACACTAACTTGTGAAATTAGTACACATCAACCTTCAACCAATCTTCATTATCTGTTCATGCAATTATCATAACTATATACGATTTCCCTAATTTACTTTCAAAAGGAACAGGGATATCCGAACTATGACTTTTATCTACAACAGTATTCTTTGCACCATATATATATTAATACTGATTTTGTTGTATTTAACTTCAGATGGTTGGTAGGGATGGAATCGAAGAGGTTGGGATCATAAGTCGGAAATGGAATGGAGCAGCGGAGAAGTTCTTTGGGAAAAATAAACCTTTAGAAATGTGTTTCCCTGTACAATCAACACCTGCAGTCAAACTTTCACTCATCGCTGCAGCAGTGCTAGTTGTAAGTATTAGCAGTTAGCCTACATGTAGCAGTTCAATCAGTTATAGGAAATGTTTTGAAAACTGAAAATATGAATCCGTCGGAGACGATCCGTCAAGAGTCACTATGATGATTGGCGCGAATGAAGAACATTTCGAAGAATTATAATAAAATCGATCTATTTTAGACCATTTTTACTATATTTTAGAGAAGTTATAGACCATTTTCACTATGTTTTGCTAAAATTGTCAATTTTTATAATGTTTACTTCATTTTTTCTACACTTTATCTCCTTTACAAATAATAATTTTACAATTTCAGGAGGGACATTTCCAATATGGAAGGAATTCCTTGAAGAAAAGTCTGTAGAGTCATATCTTGTGTTCAGTAGCCATATTATTTTTATTAGAATAATATGAAATTAAATTTGTGTTAATTTTATTGCAAAACAGAAAGACTTTATAAAATACTGCTAGCATTTTATAGTTTATGTGTTTAAATGACTTCATGGCATAATTATTACTGCTAGAAGGTATTTGCCCTTCAGAAATAATAATATTATTTTAACTGGAAACTTAATCAATGAAACTAAAGTCCCATGATGGAAGATTTAGACTTAAGCTGTTAATAGTTGACTAATGATAATGATGTATGGTTTTGTAATAGTTTTGTAAATAACAATATTTTGTTTTTGTTTCAGGAATCTCGTTACATGTACAAATCTGAAAAGAAATATTGATGACGTCATAACTATGACGTAATTCACAAACTCACCACATTAATATACTGAACAACACTGTTATAAATTATGTAATAGCATCATATTATAATTATGAATTATTCACACTTATTTTGTACATAGCCAATAGATCTAATGCAGATTTCAATTCTATCAAGAAATAAAATGCACTAATTATTTTTTTCACTCGATTTCTTTTATTTCTATCTTTATAAAATTCATCATTCCTAGGAAAATATAGAATATCTTATAAAAGGTTGCAATATTATTATTTCATCATAACATCATCTAAAATATTACGTAATTATTATTATTATTAATCAATATTGAGTTCCTTCTTCAGATTTGAAACTAGATGGATCATTTGCAGAATACACATTATGAAATGAAGTTTTCCCTTAGAGGTTCGAAACAATTTTAGTATATCTTATTTGGTGGAAAATAACTTGAATGTGAATTTAAGAACTTTAAACACAAACATGTTTATTTGCATAAAATAATAATAATAGAAAACTAGAAGATATCTCTCATGAAGTATTTAAAAATCAAGTTGTGAAATAAAAACTGCCTTAGAGTTCTTTTCATTGTTTATTTCTACCGACCCTGATTTCTTTTAAGATATAGTTGTGTTTCGCAACAGTGGAATTTCAACATTTTTTCATATGACCCTGATGATGAATTTTGTTAAATTTGAAACCCGAGTCGGTAGAAATAAATAATGAAAAGAACTCTAAGGCAGTTTTTATTTCACAATACATTCCAGTTATTTTAGCCTGCCTATATTTATGTCATAAAAAATCAAGATTTCAATATTGATCGACAGTTGGCAGGAAATTTTTACGGCCTTTTTACAGTGAAGGTGTTTTATATGTATATACCAAAATCGTTGCTTTATAAATGTTTCAATGTACGGCATACTCTTCATATAAATAAATATATATATGGATGGTTAAAAATATTCACTCCCTTTTCTGACAACAGGTGTTAAATAACAAAATATAATATTCAGAATAAAAATCAATATAAAACCTCAAATACCTAATGTTAGTAACACAACACTTAATAGGCATCACGCTATAGTGATATTAATGTAATTCACACTAAAAAAGAGAATATTAGACATCGTTATGGCCTCATAACATACTTATCTATATATTGAATTGCTAGTAATGCTGTACAAGTTTATGTTGTGACGAGTATATACTAAACATCAATAAGATATGCATTAATAATAGTTTTGTAGCAAATAAAGGTATTAGAGGCCATGTTATAATATATGTTATGCTTACATAGATAGTTGGGTGTTCACTATTCTATGTTATGTCTGTATGATAGTTGTTGAAGAATATTTGTTTCAGTGAATTGTGAATTATTCTTCAAGTTGGAGAATCATGAATTTCTATGAAGGTAAGAAATATTAATGCTGCTGTTTTTAGTTATACAATTGACTTAATAAAAATCTCAATATTTGTCATCCAAAAAAGATTTACTGTTTTTTTTTTCAAAGTTTATTAGAGTCATTTAATACTGGCATCTTAATACAAATTATAATAATGGTACAGCCTACTGGTAATAATTACAAAAAACATTGAGAGTTTAAAAAAATTTAAAGAGAGATGAGACGCAATCCTATGTTTTAATAATATTATATTTGTTCTTAAATTTTATATAATGATGTTGATATAATAATGAATCTCTATTATTACCAGTTTGCATTGTTGGATCCTTTGTTGTAATTACAATGAAAATACTGTAAACTTCTTCTTAATCAGTTTGTATATTTTTTGTTATTCTTTCACATTTTCAATTCATATGTATGCTTAACACAATTATTGCACTGTGAAAATTTGTTTAAAACAATGAAATGCTTTTCAGATATTTTGCTTCACGATCCAAACTTTGTCCCTCATCGTTCTCCCATGGATCCGATTGTTGCTCAACCATCAAGTGTTTATAGAGAAATAAGGAATAAGAATACTTTAATAGGTGAGATAGCAACAATAATTATGATGAGCTCAATTCTAAGAAATATGAATTTTGGTGAAAAAAATTCAAACTATATAGTGCAAGTGCAACAATATGAAAACTTTCGTTAAATAATTTTACAGGAAATGAATGGAAAAAAAAATGTCCTGTAATCAAAGAAAACACTTTCCATCTTAATTTCATTTATTTCCACCAATTCTGAAATTAATAAATGGTAGTTCAGATTTTTATAATTTACTCATTTCAAATTCATCAACTATTTTCAGTTACGATATTATTGACCATCAACTCTATTGATTAATAAAATAAGTAAATAATATCATTGTTCATTCTACTAACTGCACAAAGTTATGTGTTTATTCTTTGATAAAAAGATAGTTGAATTTAAATCAGGAATAGATCCAGATTAAGTTTTTAGATGATCTGATGGAAGTAGCATCTTCGCATTAGTTAATATTGTTGTCCCATATTAACTGTGTAAATTATTATACAAATCGTTACAATGTTATTTATTTCAGGCCAGCTCCACAAGAAAATAAAGAATCCACTGCACTGTTTGGAGCATCTTGATAGCGTTATTGTACGACGAAAGAAAACATGCTATGAAGGTAAGAAAAAGGTAATTTTTTAAATATTTTAATGCTGAATAAAGCATTGATATTAACGTAAATTATAAATTGTTACTTATAGGTAATTTTTCAGTATAACTTTGGAATAATATGAATTAATTGTCCTTATACTGCCTTCGTTTATGCACTGGATTACATTAAACTTGATCTTACGTTGAATGACATTTATTTGCTGCACATTTGAATGAATAATAATAACCAGGGAACGATCGCACCCTGTTTTAGGTTATATTAATAACAGTAAAAAAAATTTCGGTTCAGGAACTTTTTAAATTAATTTTTCCTAAACTCAAGAAATTAAAACTATGCTTCCTTCCTCTTTCAGATTGTGGAGATATTGACTTATTAAACAAATACGAAATCTTCGATAAGCATGACAACTTAATATTTCATGCTCGTGAAGAATCCTCACCATGCTCACGATGTTGTTACCCTGACAACCGTCCATTCGAAATGTCTGTTATTAACGAATCTGGAGGAACAGCTATTCAGTTATCCAGATCGTTTCGATGTTGTTCGCAAGTTGCATCTATATTTGCTCCAATCGATGAATTAATCGGAATCGTACATATGCAGAATTGTCTTTTACCAAAGTTTAAAATAACTGATTTTGAGGGCGAGGTGTTGTATACTCTGTCAGGGTCGTGGAGTCAGTTCATGTGCTTAGGGTCGGAAGGACTCACTTTAACTGTAAGTGGAATTCAACACCATACAACAAATTGATTTGTTTTATTTCGTTTATGTATCAAAACTAATCAATCATATTATTACAAAATCTTCTAATGACATTTTACTAAATCTTACCTTTCTATATGGACAATTAGTTCTACAACAATAAACATTTTTTAATAGTTGCACTTAATTAGGTTTGCTTTTCTGAAACAGTATTTAAGGTAATTTTATGGGAATATAAGCAAGTTATATTTTATTAGAAACATATTTTCCTTTAAAATGCTGGCTCTTAAAGCAATACGATCAAAATTATATGATTATGCAAAAGTATTTTGTTCACTATTACTACATTAACATTACATTGGAACCAGAAAGTTTTCTACATCTAATTTCTTTTTCTTTCCTTTGAGATTTGTTCTTCAACGAGTGACGTGTCAGTTGGAACAATTAAAAAGATTAAGAGTGAGTTAACAATGGATTGTTGTACAAGACAGAATGCGTTCAAAATAACATTTCAAAACAATGATTTAGAAGCAACTCATAAAGCACTTTTCATTGGAGCATCCATTTTCATTGTAAGTTCAGTAATATTATATAATTAGAATTATTTGTTTGATTACTAACTGTTGTTTGTTTTCCACAGGATTATGTTTGGTTTGAAAGAAAACTGAAAGACTGTGATGATTAACACCAATTAACATAATCATTATTATGCTATACAGTATTACATAAAAGTTTTAAAGATCTCACTGCAATAATTATACTTTATATTTATTTCAATAAATAAATATTATTATTCTATAATTTTTTGAATTATTATAATTAGAAGATAATTATGTTACTTCTGTGATACCCACATTACTAATCGATTTATCTTGCTGTGAGACCAATGTGAAAATGTCATTCGAAGTTCAGTCAATATTCGTGCCACAGTTTAAAAATACTTTTTTCAATGTCAATATTAGGTTCAACTTACATGCAAAGTAATTTTCTTCTGACTAAATATTAATTTTTGTTGCGATGAGAATCCCAAAGAATTTCCTTTATAAATTCACGAGTGATTGTATAAGTATTCACGAGGGAATTATTATATTCTGGAACCACACGCTCCATTCAATTAAGATAATAAATTTCGTACCTGTATTATATAAACAGTAATATTCATGTTATATATAATTATACCATAATAATTATTCAAAGCTTAAAAATGCACATTCCAGTGATGAACATAATATTGTGTTTTGGTCCGCTTGGCCAATAACTGAATTTGTTTGTCCATTACCCGTGTACATAATCCATCAACAAAGTGGTGACGTAATCGCATTAGTTTCGTAACCTGAACACGTTTCATAGTCCATCATACAAAACGAAACGCATTAAAGCGTACCAAAGGGTTGGAAAGCATCTCCACATCATCGTGCGTGATTGTCTACAATTTTGAAACCGTTTGATGTTCGACAATCAACTTTCAACGCTGAAGGAAAGTTTCGACACGCATTAAAATATGATAATGGCGGCTATTATGAAAGTCTCACGCATCAAGTAAGATGTTTATTAAGAGTGTTAATTGTTCACAACACGAAGTTTAGATGGCGATAACAAAGGGTATGGAGTTCATAATACTTTCACATCATCGTTAACTTTGATAAACAGTTTCTCACTTTATTACTTTACTGTTTCGACTATTCAACAGGAGAATTCTTACTTAGACAAAAAAATTAATGTATCAGCATTCAGTCTGACTTAATAAATCCATCCCTATATAAGTTCAGTAGTCAAAGTCCAACAATAACCTAAAATAATGAATGTGACCCAAACGAACCCCAATATTTGAGTTGTGAATCAGAAGGAACCCTTTTGTTTATATTCTAATAATAATAATAATCCAAACATATAGTTGAAAAGGGTTGAAAGTGGAATATGTACACAAAGGATTAGTATTATAGGGCCTCTGACTTATGAAGGGTACATAAAGCTTATTTACACATACAGTAAACACTGTGCACTAAACACTCTGTACATATTACTACAGAGATTATGGAAGAAGAAAAAAGTTGGATAAGCAAATATGGATTCATTCTGGTTCCTTCGTTTCAAATAACACCATACAAAATCACTTTTATGTATAAAATTAATTTAATTCAATATTATAATGTTATGTAGAAAAGGAAATATTTCATTGAGAAACTATATAATTATTACTTGTAATGATTGTGATAATCTTATAATAGCTATACTTTGTGTAATAATTATTGATGAGAAACATAATCAACAATATTAGTTATTCTCCAATAGATATACAGAATTCACAGTTGCAAACTATTCTTCTATACTTACTTACACTTTATCATAATCTTTACATTAAAGCTAATATTATGACATTCACTTTTCTCTTTGCCGTTCGAAAAATCTATTTACTGCTGGAAGGCAAATGCTTTGTTGGAAAATAACTTTCTTCTATGATATATACAGGAACTTTCGTCCTTTATGATAATTTTCATTTACATGTTTTCGTATGTATAATATAGGTTAGGTTTGCAACTTTATGATAATAACGGTATTCTTATAGTTAGAGAGTATACACTGCTCTATATTATATAAAACATGAATCTATTTGACTATTTCAGGAGAACTATAATATTAGATGAATTAAAAACACACTTACTGCTACAGTATACTATATCATGGTCATTCTACAGATCAGTATGGAAAACAACAGTTAACAGGTTTAACATGCAGATTGTTTTTCAATATTGAACAAAGTATAAGACATAAATACCTGTTTTTAAGTTTGCTTAAATTCCAGTTTTAAATATTTCCTATAAATAGTGACTATAAGCCTTACAGCATAATCGCACAGTCAGCAGTGCTTGTAATATTCTTTAAATCAATCTTTTGAGTTTATTTTTAAACCTAAAGCAGCATAGGAAGGAGTAGAGCAATTCTTATGGGAAATTAGTGGTTTTCCTCATCTGTCATATCCACTCGGATCCGCCATGTTTAATATTCAGTACTGTATGTTCGATATATCAGACCGTGAATGAAAATGTGGAGTTCAGTCAATACAATCATGATGTTGCTATGTGGTAAACTGGTAAGAAATAAAGATGAAAAGAAAATGAGTTAAAATATAATGGTGGTTTGACCTACTTCCGTAAGTCTTTTTGATTATCAGTTTTATTTATTTAATTTTATCGTTTAAAAGTTATAAATTGGTTTCTTTAATGAATTGATTACATTGAAAGACAAAAATTGGAGTATTCCTACGCAATAATAATAATAATTTCGAAGTTCTAGTTAACTTAAGTCGGTAGTAAACTTTCTCGAAAATGTCATAGTCGTTGATATAACCTCAGAAAAGTTTAACTTTCCCTAATTGTAATAAATCTTTCAGGAATAAAAGATTCGAGCATTAGATTGCTACGCTGTTATCCATGTATCAATTTAATAAAACATATATAAATCTTTAATCAGTCTATATCAAGCAATAGAATCTACTACCTAGTACCATTAAAACTAGTAAAAGATTTAACCAACTTTTAATTAATACATTTGTACTTACGTGGATGTAATTTAAATTAATAACAAATTCTCGAATGGGAAATGAATACACGAGTTTATCTCCCTTTTCATTTCCCCAACTCGAGTACAATAATAAATATTTCGGAATTTTATGACAATAGTTTCATGTTGATAACCGTATATTGATGGTTACTAACTGAACATACTTGTCATACAAAAAAATGATAACTTTAGCAATTCAACAGTATATAAATGAACGATAAAGTATCTTATTGCAACAATGAAGAGAATGGAGTTTAATAATATCAAGGCAATTTTAGCATGTGATTAAATGTTACTTAAGTATGTTGAATATGTTACTTAAGTATGTTGAATATGTTACTTAAGTATGTTGAATATGTTACTTAAGTATGTTGAATATTTTTGTTCACCATACTCATAAATGATGGAAGTTCTTATGTTACTGAAAAAGGAAACTTTGAATGACTTGAAAAATGGTATACTTTCTGTAATGACAACTACTGACAACTCCATCTACAAACTAAATTGAAAGTCACCATGGAAGTTAAACGAAACTTTTTGCCCCAAACCTAACCAACATCTCATTTAGTAAACATCACAGCATAAACTACTACTGACCATTACATAAAAAAACCTCTCTAACACATTCAAAAACCACTTCTGGTACATTCAAAAAGCACCAAATTGAAAGTTGCTGCCTCTATGCTCCATCATCCAACAGCAATGCGTCGTATCGACATCTCCATCACGTCGCCATCTTGTACAGTAGTAGTACCACAGCAACTTGAGTCAGTATACCCAAGTGGAAACGAGAAGTTGCAGTTTACCAAATTCGATTAAAGCTTGTGGGATCATGATCTTCATTTACTCTTGCTTTTTGCTTCTTTGCCTCACGAGAATACTGGATGAGTACTATACTGTAGAACGCTGAGGAGGGAGGGGGGGGGGAGGTGGAAAGTGAAAATTTTAGTGGAAAGGAGGGTTTTGGTAGTGTGAGGAACTGAAGAACAAATTTAGCAGTTGTGGAGGTCTGTGAGGGTATAGATTTTTTACAGGTTTTATGTAAGCAGGGATCACGTACATTAACTTGTTAGTTTGATACAATTATCAATTACAAGATCAATTATTTGCTAGATATACTTGTAATTTGCTTCAAAAACATTAAATTGAAATCTTCATTATTTTAAACATATAGATTAGTACTTTCTTTAAAGTTAAAATTCAATGTATTTTCTGCCATTCATTATAAATACAGTATAAATTTTTTCAACTGATGTATTTATAGAGATTAAGGATTTACCTTATTGCAATAAGTCAGATGAGAGACTATAACTCCCTTTTACAAATAAAATCTATTTCACGTATAGATAGATAGAATAAAATTACTGGTACAAAAGGAAGTTCTATTCTTAAAGTTTGTTTTACTTAAATCCCTTTTTTCTTTGTTCAGGCAGTTTAAACCAACAAACAGAAATCTTCTCAGTAAAAATAGTCTTCGTCTGTTAGAGTCCATTGAATGATGTCGATATCTCACTGGTCCATTGGGAGAATCTGTTCTATGAGCATCATTGGGAACCATACGAAGTGAAATTACGACCACATCATTCTATGACGTATTCTCTCTTTCCTATCACCCAATCACTTCATTCCGCATCACTTCCTTCAGTATTCATACGCGACAACAAAAGAACCATTTACAACAATCGATCCGCCATTGCAGTTAACTTATACATCCGGAGCACTTTTACACTACAATGAAATAGAAATGCATTTTCAAACTTTATTACATAATTGTTGTTATAGCTGTAAGGGTGTCAGAGACATACAGTGGCTCAACAGGAGTACGGGACTCCGAGCTGACTAAAAAAAGAGAGAAGATTTTGTAATCTCATAATGAAATAATACGTTTAGTTGCTTCTGCTTTAGATCAGGTTAACATTAAGATATACTAAAAGACTAAAAGTATTTTGCTTGAAATGGATGATTTTCGTATTAATTGAGTGGTAATAGTTAATTTTCTGCTGACGATAAAATTGTTACAATGAAAATAGAGAAAAAAAAGTGACACACCGTCTGATTGTCAAATATAAATGAGAATTTCACTCATGATTATGTTTCCCTTTTTTCTGAAGATCTAAACCAATCAGTAATTGTAATTTTCATTCAAC